>JAQYXR010000243.1:0-133759 GCA_030545055.2 Neoaliturus tenellus
AGACGCGGCCGAATCTAAATAACTATACACCCGCATGTGTAACTCACTCACAAGAATCAAAATGATTGACCACTTCTAATTGAGTCTATAATATATACAGCCCCATGTGTAACTCACTGATGATAGTAAAGTCCTGAAGCGACCGTTTAAGATAGAGGCTTGAAATTTGAAATGGACATTCTTTGAGATGTTTCAATTTAGGGAAAATCATAAAATTACAACTTTTTTACTTTTAAACTATAAAAAAAGTAAAAAATATAGATTTGTCAGTAACGTAGTTCAGCCATATCAGCGTATATCGCCGCGTGGTATCGTAGATCACTTTGCAGGTTTAGTTCTCGCTCGTGTTTAAATAATCTCTTTCAACTACACCCGTGTTTGATACAAATATTGTATGCTATATAAACATAAACATCATGTGTAGACAACGGTGTTTCGATGCATTGGGAGCGGGTTATTTCGCCAGGGTAATACTCGCTTTGATTTAAACAGTAGGCCTATTAAACAGTAGGCCTATTATTGCCCAAAAACTACAAATTTTCAACTTTCACATTATAAAAAATTATAAAAAGACGAGGTGTCAGTAAGGAAGTACGATGGTTCTTAAAGATGTCGCTTGGAGCGCTATTATAGTCGCTTAATTCTCGCTTGTATTTAAATGATATCTTTTAACTACACCTCTTCCCGATAATTAATTATACTCAATTGGGCGCATTGTTGTTTGCGTATGGTTTTCCCTCTGATTGCTGTGTTATTGAAAATGAAGTTTACTGAATCGAAAGCGTATCTTTACATTCAGGTGATTTCCGCTTTGATTTCTATATAAATTACTAAAAATATTTTAGGTCTTATTTCATTTTCTAGACTTTGGTTTTCTCACGCTGGAAAATTTCTTGTAGGTTTTCGCACAAAAATTACCTAATACAGTACTTATAACTTAATTTTCTACTTTTTGTATGCTGTCTCTCTATATTAATCCCCAGATTGAATATAGCGCTTCAGTTGATAGTTCTGGTGCAGTTTTACTTTGAAGAGTTGAACGTGTCCCAACACGTTTGATATCCGGTCTTTGACCTATTTGCTGCTGTCCAATCAGGCTTAGATTTTAGTTTAGGAAACGATTGAACATATTAAGTTATAGAACGATTGAACTTTCCATTCTTACCTTCGCTAACGTTTACCTACTTCCGACGTTTTTTAAGACCATCTACATATCTGATGACCCATCAGGCTGAGAAATATTATAATAACCAATTGAATTAAACTCAATAGTAATTTTTCTCGCTGCCACTTTGTCCGTCAAACTTCCTCAATGCAGTGCTATCTCCTAAAGTCCCGGTTTACCCTATTATTGTTGTAATTGAAAACTATTCTATGCTTATCAATTATTGTTACTCTTTCAGTATATTTTAATTTAACCAATAATCCTTTTTTGGCTATTATTTCACAATTGTTTTTTTTTTACTACCATTGGTTGAAAATGCATAATGTACGCCGATTTTATGGTTCTTAAGCTGCAACTTTCTTCATTTTAAGACTATATAAAGACTTTAAGACTTCATGATTATAGTACCTAATACCCTGTGATCTATTACATACTAATAGGGCTCTATTTTTATTAATTTTCTGAACTAATATATATATATATATATAACATTTAAAATTGTTAAATTAATAATTACTAATTTTGAATGATAAAATTGTTATCGTTTCTCTGTACGGTACATATATGATTCCTGCGTTTCTTGTCCACCCCGTGGCGGAACTAAAGCAAGTAGTGGCAAATTGCGGGTGCTGGCTCAGTTCAAGGTCACCTGAGGGATGACGTCATCGAGGTCAATGACCTCACCGATGACGTCATCGATGACGTCATCGATGACGCAATCGATGACGTCATCACCAATGACGTCACTTCAATGACGTCACACCCATGACGTCACAGAAATGACGTGCTGATGACGTCATCACCCCTTACGTCATCAATATGACGTCATCGACGCCACTGAGGTCAAGGTCACGCCGAAACTTAAAATTTTTTGGCACTTTTGCCGTTTCTCGCACTACGCTCCGAGTTTCAGTCAGAGTCCCCGTGACCTTGACCACTTAAAGCGAATATTCGACGAGAAACGGCAAAAGTGCCAAGTTAAACTCGAGTTTCTGACATGACCCTGCCTGAATGGGCAATTGGTAATCCCTCAGGTGACCTTGAACCAGCACAACACCCGCAATTTCATATTACCGTTACTTTGAAAACTTAACAACGGAGAGCCGACACCGACGCACACCCCACGACAGTCACCGAGCGACTGACTGTCAGGCTCTGTGTACTCTAGGTATATGGGAAGTGGTGGGGGAAATTGTGATGATCTTGGGAAACTTTTAAATCTCAAACAAGGGGGCACCGTTTTGGTGCTACCTTAATTGTACATGTTTATTAGTTGGAGTTAAAGTGTGATGACCTTGAGACTGTTTTAAAGATTTATCCAAAGTACCTCCAGGTTTGAGCCAACACTTAGAAAAAATAACTCTTTGTACAACAAATTGATGATTTTGCCATAGTTTAAGTGTGTCGACCTTGAACTGGTTAAAATGAAAACTTTAATTCAAAACTGCACAGCAGAGTGCATGATACAGATGGGCACCCCACGACTGTCGGCGAGCGACTGACTCTCAGACCTTGCGTACTCTAGGCATATGGGAAGTGGTGGGGGAAATTGTGACGATCAAAAAAAATTGTGAAAGTTAAAAACGACAAGTCAGGTAGCACTGTTTTGGTGCTACCTTAAATGTACATGTTAAAGAGTGATGATCTTGAGTCAAAACACAGAAATACTACAAGTCGATATCATCCCAGAGTTAAAGTGTATTGACCTAGATTCAAAACTTGTAAAAAAATACTTACATGTATAGAGTTTGAGAACAGCGATGCTTACCACATGCAAGCTTGAGACACACTGGCTGAGCACCATCGCGTAGCTTAGGGACTCGATTAAGGTGGGGGTATTGCCAACACTTAGAGTAGAAGTGTAGTCGGTGACCTTGAACCACCCCTGAGGGGCGGGTGGAGGGGGAAGTTTCAAGGTCATCCAAATTGTGTTTTAAAAAAGATGACTAGTCGTCCTCGTCGGTTGTAGTATCAGTAGTGGAGCTAATATGAGAAATAGTCCTATCAGCCACGGTAGCTAAGCAAGGAATGAAGTGGGCTGCAGACTATTGTCACAGTATTGAAAAGTAGAGGGGGAAATGTGAAGGTCATTCAAATTGTGTTTTAAAAGATAACTAGTAGTCCTCATAGTCTGTATTAGTACTTTCCGATGAAGAACGAGAGTCGTCTGAATCCCGCGCGTCGTCTGAATCCCGCGCGGGTGCTCCCCAGATGAAATTTATTACTATCTTGAAGCGAAGGCCGGGTTCTTGCACCATCATCTCCTTGAATTTGTCACACACCAATTCCACCATGCGCAACGTTTTAATAGTGAACACCCAAGGTGTCGGCTCAACATAACTTGTAGTCGAGTCAGCCTCGCAGATAGTTATATCCTCCGGTGCTATTGGAGTGTAGAGATTTGTAAAATCTCCTGGCTGAGGCTGGTTGGAAGTTGAAGGTTCTGCATAGACTCCGGTCGCATCATAATCTACTCCGGTCCCATCAAAATCTATATTCATTTTACATTCAACGTTAATGTTGTTGTTGTTGAAAACATATATCAATTTTTGATGAAATATATCAACTTCTGCCGCATCGTGCAAATGAACAGTCCACCAAAATGGAAATTCTTCATCAGTAGTGGAGTTAACTTGAGATAGAGTCCTGTCAGCCATGGTAGCTAAGTAAGGAATGAGGTGAGCTGCAGACTGTTGTAACAGTATTAAAAAGTAGAGGGGTAGACCTAATCGTAGTTGAGGGGAAAGGTCAAGGTCATTTAAATCGTGTTTTAAAAAAGACGACTAGTCGTCCTCGTTGTCTGTAGTATCTTCCAATGAAGAACCAGAGCCGTCTAAATTACTCGCTGGTGCTCCCCTGATAAAACACATTTTGATCTTGTAGTGCAGGCCAGGATCATGCGTCATGAAATCCTTTAACTTATTACATACCAACTCCACCTGAGCGACTGACCTCCGGGCCCCGCGTACTCTAGGTATATGGGGAAGTGGTGGGGGGAAATTTCAAGGTCATTCAAACGGAGTTTTAAAAAAAGTTAAAGAGTAAAAAAACTACTCTTATGATTCTATAGTAATTTCATTGATAGTGAGTGCTTCGGTATGCCAAGTTGATCTGTACCGACATCCTGCTAAATAATGTTTGCAAAACCCCTCGAAATTATCGTTGCAAACTTTGCAGCCGGTTAGAAGTTTTAGTGGAAATTTAAGGCAACGTTCAGGGCAACAAGTGTACATATGCCCTCTCATCTGGTACACATGGAATGTCTTCAACTCTGGTTTTGGCTTCTTCCATGACTTGCACTTACACATGCACTGACCAAAAGCTTCACATTTCCTACAAGCCAGGCCATCCACCACATCAGTGTCATTCGGCCATGAAAAACATTTACGTTTGCAACAGTAGTTGAGTTGACTCTCCATGTTGCTGTGATGAAGGTGCACGATGAAATGATGCTGTAGTCAGTGAGAGTGCAACTTACATAAACTAAGGTGAGTGGAGGGGGAAATTTCAAGGTTATTCAAATTGTGTTTTAAAAAAGATGACTAGTCGTCCTCGTCATCCGTACTACTTTCCGATGAAGAAGAAGGAGGGTCGTCTGAGTCCCGCTCTGATGCTCCCCAGATAAAATGTATGTCTATTTGAAAGCGCAGGCCGGGATCTTGTACTATCAACTCCTTTAATCTATTACATATCAATTCCACTTTGTACACATTGTTAATAATCAACACCCAAGGTTTTGGCTGAACATAACGTGTAGTTGAGTCAGCCTCGCAGACAGTTACATTTTCCGGTGATATTGGAGTGTATAAATGTGTAAAAGTCTGTTGCTGAGGCTGGCTTGAAGTTAAAGGTTCTGTGCCGACCCTGGTTGCATCAAAATTCAAATCCATTCTACATTCAAGAGGTCCAGGGTTCCCGTTGAATACATAGAGTAATTTTTGACACAACACTTCTACTTCTGTCGCATCTTGTAAATGAACGGTCCACCGCAAGGGAAATGCTTCGTCCGTAGTGGAGTCAACTTGAGAAAGAGTCCTGTCCACCATGGTAGCTAAGCAAGGAATGAGGTGAACTTCAGTCAGTTGTAACAATATTGAAAAGTAGAGGGGGACATTTCAAGGTCATTCAAATTGGGTTTTAAAAAAAGGAAGGAGTGGAGGGGGAAAGTTCAAGGTCATCCAAATTGAGTTTTAAAAAAGGAAAGAAGGTCACTCCCCATCAGCCTCGTCGTTGTCTCCTACATCTTCATCCGCATCAGATTCACTGTATGGGTAAATTGGTGACATTGGTGAGTATTGCGGTGAACGCTGGGCGTTGTTGTCCTCCTGCCGCAATGTAACTTGCGACCAATCATAGTTCAAATTTATTTGTATTATGATCCCAGGGTTGTCCTGGAGTATTTCTTTCATCCTTTGACAAACTGTTTCTAAATAGTGCACACTGTCGATCGACAGTGTCCAACCCGTACTTGTTCCAACATCAGTAGTGGAGTCAGCCTGGGTGATGGTGTTGTCAGCCATGGTTGCCTGCCGAACAAGGAATGACGCTTGATGTGAGGTCCATGCAGGAACATGGTGAAGTAGTGGAGGGCGTGGTGAAGTAGTGGGGGAAGTTTCAAGGTCATACAAACGGAGTTTTAAAAAAAGTCAAAGAGTAGAGAGACTACTCTACTCTTCAGAGTTAAAGTTGTCTTGGTACGACAATTTCGATGTTGTCCCAGAGTTAAAGTGTGGCGACCTTGAGCATAAGAGTTAAAGTTTTCTTAGTAAGACAATTTGATATCATTCCAGAGTTAAAGTGTGACCCTGAGAAACTTGAGGTTGACTGTGAACTTGGGACTTAGGAATGATTTTAGTTGTGGAGGAAATCTCAAGGTCATCCAAATTGGGTTTTTAAAAAAATAAGAAACTCTAAACCCCATGGTCCTTTTCTTCCCTTTCCACCTCGTCCGTAGGATATATGGATGACAATGGTAAATTTGAAATACTGTGGTGATTGTTGACCTCCACTGTGATCTGATTCTTGATCGTCTTGCTGCATTATAATTTCAGACCAATCATAATCTAAATTGACCTTGAGCTTTATTCCCGGGTTGCCAAGGAGAATAGACTTCATCCAATCGCAGATGGTTTCTAAATAATGCACGTTGTCGATTGTCAATTTCCAACTTGTAGTAGGTACATCTTCGGTGGAAGACATGGCATCGCAAGCAAGTGTGTCCGCCATGGTTGTTGGAGGAGGAATGACACCTGTTGCAGAGAGCAATGCTGGTATATCAGAGTAGTGGGGGAAATCTCAAGGTCATCCAAATCGTGTTTTAAAAAAGATGGCTAGTCATCCGTGGTGGTGGGGGTAACTGTGAAATGCAAAGGTCAAAGGTCAAGGTCACCCGCGAAGTTTAAAAAAAAAATGCAACCTATCAATATGTGACAAACTTCACATATTGATATGTTGCATTTTTTTTTTGTTTTTTTATGGTTTATTTATTTATAAAACATTACAATAACATATCTACAACAGTAAAACTTAAATCTAACACTGCTGCTTGTTGGCGATGTGGATGGTCAACTCGGTGACATCGGTGAATATTGTGGTGAGTGCTGGCCGTTGTAGTCCTGTGGCAATTCAACTTGCGACCAATCATAGTTCAAATTCATCTGAATTATCATCCCAGGGTTGTCCCGGAGTATCTCTTTCATCCTTTCACATATTGCTTCTAAATAGTGCACACTGTCGATCGACAGTGTCCAACCTGTACTTGTTCCAACATCAGTAGTAGAGTCAGCTTGGCTGATGCTGTTGTCTGCCATGGTTGCCTGTCGAATAAGGAATGATGCTTGATGTGAGGCTTATGCAGTAACATGGTCAAGTAGTGGGGGTGTGGTGGAATAGTGGGGGAAGTTTCAAGGTCATCCAAATGGAGTTTTAAAAAAAGAAAACCTACAAAGTAACATTGAAATTTTCCAACTGATGGTGGCGGGCGTTTTCTTCCGCAACCTTGCCGACAGATGTAACTATGCCGTACAGTCCCAGACAGCAAGGAAGCTTCCTGCAAATATTCACTTGGTTTGCTATTCGGTTGCAGTGAAAATATTCATTTTAAGTTCAATGATAACTAAATAAAAGCTCTGCTACACAAATAAGCGAAGAAAGTGATCAGATAACATGAGCAAGTTTTTTCTGCAACGGGAAGTTTATTGTTGTAGGGCTACCTGCCTCGACCCTTATTAATTCCGCCTGGCCGACCCAGGGCCGCACTAATGCGAAGGCGGTCGCGCGGAAATATGCTCTGAACACTATATGAAAACTATTTTATCTATGGAATGCAAATATTGGTTGTAAATTTTCTGATTATGTTTTGAAAGTTTTCGGTTGAGGACGGTCAGTTTTTGTTGAAGGTTACACCAGCTTCTGATCTATATTTTCACTGACGCATTCACTAACTACTTCATTCAAAGGCTAAGTGAATTTTGCCACGACGTAACATTTAAAACTTGTAAATTTTTCAATGAAAACAAAATACATTTTCCAAGAATTATGTTTTAATGCCTTAAAAGGATACTGTACTCAATGCATTATTAACGAAATATCTATCAAGCCATTTTATAAACAATAAACTAGTATTCAATTAGCCTATATCAAAGCTCTGAGGGAGACACCTAGCCTACATTTAATATGATTAAGTTTTACAACAGCCACTTGGTGATTGTTTAAAATCGCGATCTGGAGTTTATTAGATTACGGGTTACATTGTTTTTTCTGTTTGAAAAATAAAATGAATATAAAATGGTGGTATTTTAACAATTTTTGACAATCATTTAAACAGGCTACCGTACCAAAAACATTTAATCCTTTAACTTGAGCTTACGTGATTCATAGAATATAAATGCCCAAATAAACAAATAATTATAAATTTCATTTAATATCGTACATTCTCATCATAAAATTTAGGTATATTTAGGAAAAATAGGTCCTTTAACTTTATGTCGTATGTATTGCCAACTGAACAAAAACGGCATTGAGCAAAAATAAATAAAAACGAATTAATTTATAGTATAAACAGATTATTTAAGAGTAAAACTCTATGAAACTTAATTTTTTCTTTTCAAAAGGTTATCTCAATGGGTAATTTGCATAAACCCCTTTCAGACCTACTTACGTAGGTTCAGAATACACTATCAATGTAATTTTTAATACCACACTATTGTCATGTATGCACCAGACAAAGGAAGAACCTGTTGACTGGGGTGGCCCAGCCCCTCGGCCCCTTCCCTAATGACATTCTTGGAACTGGCATAATGCCGCCTGCTCAAAGAATAGGCGGATCTATCTATGGAGTAACGGGAATCGAGATGGCTGAAAAAATTTGCTTAGTAATATCAACTATAGGCACAACTTTGCTTTGCCTACACGTTGATGATTGATATAATGAGTACACAATACATGGGGAGACGTTGAGGGATTTTTATAATCAAATAAACTTGCAGTTAATTGCATTTAATTTTTTTCTACTTATATTTAAAGCCTATAGTGTACATAGTAAGTAGACCTACACAAATCCATAAACAACCTATTTAAAAGCAACACGGATATACTTCTTGAATTACAGTAGTCTTTATGTGATTTATATATCTACTCTCTCTCCTAATAGTTTCAATACTATTTAAGTTGTTCATTTTAAGTATTAGTACCCGGACCACAGAAGTCGGCACCAGTTCTTAGTCGCTATATATATTGTTTAATATTTAGATAATAAGAAATAATTAATATTTTTGTAGCTAATTGTGATCACTTCTTTAGTAATTTAATAAATGTATCTAATTCCATGTTCAAACTAAAAATCAATACTTTGCAGAGAGAGATAGAAATACAGACATAAAGAGAGAGAGAGAACGATATGTACATTCCAACTATAGCTGGAAATTCCCCCCTTCACCCCGGATCAGGCGATTTTCCTGACTTTTGATTGGTCGATTCAAATTCAATTGAATTATCCACCGCTTTAACGTTAGTTGAGCAGTAGACTTCTCTCGTGTTAGTTAGTGGCCCTCACATCAATATTTTTTGTCTCCTCCCAAAACTTAAACGAGTTTTGTAGTTTTCTCATTATATCTAATTTAAACTCAACTCTTTGTTAAGTGAAATTCCCAAGTGTTTAGTTCTCTACTCTTCAAGAACTTCATTGTGCGTGATTCGCGGCAAGACAAAGACTATCGATGCGTCTACTAACCGCGATCGCGTCCACCAAGAATTTGTGCACATAGACATTTTTCGTTGCGTTTCCTCAAGAGTCGCGTCCCCGTGATCCTGGAAGTCCGCTGTCACCCACCCTCACCACGGTCCCGGCGAGGAGACGTGCCCACGCTATCCCGCCCTTACCATTAGCGTCCAGTTCCAGAGATGTCACAAGGTACTGTTATATTTGATTTGAGTGTGTTTTAGTGATAAAAATAATTCGTGATATTGAACATTATTCGTCAATATATTTTCAGTTAATCAAATTCAATTTTTTAAGTCAAAGTCACACCTTCCGTTTCTCAACCTCTTTTCAGCTAATTTAGCTGATGGTCCTCCGTGTCGTTAAAAAACCATAAATCTCAGAACACAAAACATTTTGGTCCGTTACGGGCCGGATTCTGTTACCCAGTACTGTGAAAATACAGTTTGTAAAAGTTTTAGTGACTTTGAACGGACACTCGTCCGTGTAAATTCAGTTTCCGCCATTTTGTTTTTGGCTTCTTGTCCAAAACCCCTTCCCTTGAGGTTCATGTGATTACAAACTTTGCTTATCCCCTCTCCATTCTCGAAACGAATTGTGGGCCTACTCTGTAAACATATGTTTGGAGTGCTTGTCTGGGATTGGCAGACATTCGTGACATTACGCGTGACGTCATTTGTGACGCTCCCCTTTATTGCCGATCAGCTGTGGACTGCCCAGACAGCAAGGAATGTCCGGAAATCGGTGCATTCCCCTCCCCCCGTGGTTCTCTCTCTCTCTCACACTGCAATAGAAATAGCTCATTCACAGCTGATCTGTTGTCAATAAAATGTTTATTTACTTCACAACAGAAGTAAGGATCTTTAACTGTTTGAGTTTGCAATTTTATTTAATGATGTGTTAATTCAATTTGATTAAAAGTTAATCATACAATCTTTGTATTATGTAACCAGTTATTAACGACTTTAGTAAAATATTAGGATTTAGTCCTCTTTTAACAAAGTCGTGTGTTAGTAAATAATATTGTTTATTAATTTGACATATAAGTCACATTGTTTAGTTTAATAATATTTAATGGTGACTTTTTAATAACATTTTAGTAAGTTTTAATTCTTTTCAATCTGATTTATAGGTATCGAAATAGTTAGCATACACACATTATAATTTCAGTAACACGATATTTAACCTCTTGTACTCACTTGCAAACAATTGTACGGTACCGTATATTAATTAAATTGCATTTTGATGTAATAACATAATTTAGGATATTCTATTAGGTTTACTTAATGTCATATTCTGCGTGTTTGTAAAAATATTGTACTGTAACTCCGGCGAAAACCGGCTCTGGTCTGAATGGACACTCACGTCTATTGAATACCTTATTCATTCTGCTACAAAAGCAGATCTCTGTTGTGTTCTTTGTGAATTGTTTATTTTGCAATATTTATCATGCCTCCTAAAGTGTCAGACTTTAAATCCAGTATCTACACTCGTTCTACTACATTAATTAAAACACGCTTCACAAGCCTTAAAACCACAGTTGATGAACTTTCTACTACTACGGAGCCCTTAACTCCTGTACAATTAAAGAAATTAAATTCCTATGCAAACGAGTGCCGCAAGAAAAAGTCGGAGTTTGATTTAAACGTGCAGCGAGCATTATCGCTAGAGGATGATGCTGTTGACGATGAAACATTATCCACGGATCAAGAAGAAATTGAGGCACTGTTCGCTCATATTATTGCTACAATTGAAGTGATGATTCCGCCAGAAGTTCCACCCACTCCGAGCGCCTCAAGCGAAGCAAGCAGTGCATTTCAACCCTCTGTCTCTCATGTTCGTTTGCCCAAGTTAGATCTACAAAAATTCTCAGGTGATCCCTTAACTTGGACCTCTTTTATCAATTTATTTGATACTACTATTCATCGCAATGCGTCACTTTCAAATGTAATGAAATTTCAGTACCTCCTAAGTGTGCTCAGTGGTGAACCACTTAATCTAATTAAAGCTTTGAACCTCTCTGCTCCTAACTATCTGGTGGCATACAACCTCCTTCGGGAAAGATATCATAACACCCGCAGACTCCAGACTTTGCATCTCAATCAATTGCTAGATTTGCCTAACATAAACGCTACAGCTCCCAAAGGCTTGCGCCAATTTGTTAATCTCTTTACGGAGCACTCACAGGAATTAAGCGCTTTAAATTATGAAGTGACTGCTAATAATCTGTTACTATCCGCTCTACTGTTGCGCAAAATGGATACAGACCTGCGTAAAAAACTTGAAGTTTATCGTTCTGCCTCGTCAGACGATCCAGTAGCACATTCGTTGCCAGAAGTAAGCGAGATAATAAAATTCCTAAATACGGAATGTTCTCAAAACGAGGATGTTAATATCCATAGTGTGCCTCACTCAGTTAAACATGCTCAACCCTCCTCTCATTCCCAAAGCAAAGCTAACATGTCTAAAAAAGTTAGCTTTCGCTCTAGTGACGTAACAATGATCGCTACGCAAGTGCCTAACAATCAGCCCCAGGCAAGTTCACAAGCAGGAAAATCTCTTAAACCGCATTGCTTTGCCTGTAACTCTAACGAACATAAAATCTATGTTTGTAAAGTGTTCAAAAATAAATCCCCCAATGAACGGAACCAGTTAGTAAAACAGCATAAACGCTGTTTTTCGTGTCTAGGCAATCACGAGCTAAATGAATGCCGTTCTCAAATGAATTGCCGCACATGTAACAAAAGACATCACACTTTGTTACATTTTCCCTCAACTCAGAGCAATCAGATTATTAATAACGCCCCTCCTGCCAGCGATAAAAGCCGCTCCGCTCCTGTGCAAAATGAGACTCTGCCACGTACCTCCGTGTCCCTCACATCTCAAGTTCAACCACGTTCCACCACTAATAACTCTACAGTGTTACTAGGAACATTGTTATTGAAACTCACAACCGTTGGGGGCAAATCTCATGTATTTCGCGCTCTACTTGACTCGGGTTCAATGTGTGATCTGATCACCGAGAGAGCCGCTCAACTCTTAGGTGCCCGAAGATTTAAGTCAGACATTCATTTAACTGGTCTCAATCAAAGCACAGCAAAAATCAAAGGTCAAACCTTTGTGAACATTGAAACTCTCTCAGGCCTTTTGGTCTCCCCCTGTCATTCTATGCTAATTTTGGACAATTTGACCGCTAACTTACCTCGCGTGCCAGTCTCCCCGGAAGTGTTTGACCGCACTAAACACTATATCCTTGCTGATCCAACATTCCACTTACCAGGGCGCATTGATGTTGTCATTGGCAGTTCACTGTTTCCAAAGCTATTGACTAATGTAAATTATTCTCTCGGTCCTCATATGCCCTATGTTGTTGGAACCACGTTTGGTTATGTAGTGATGGGTTCAGCACCTTGTGTGACCACTCCACAATCTCCAAGCGTATCTAACTACATTAATGTGTCTCTCCACGTCACTAGCGATGGAGATTTACACTCTTCCCTCCAGCGCTTCTGGACTCAAGAAGAACTCCCAGTCTTCAATAAGAAGACTGAAGAAGAAGAACTTTGCGATGCCAGCTTCCAGTCTACACACACACACGAGAACCTGATGGTCGCTACGTTGTCCGCCTTCCGTTTAAGGAACAGCACCCCGCTCTTGGGAGCTTCTCTACCTCCAGCTCAGCGTAGATTCTCCTCGCTAGAACGCAAGTTTGCTGCTCAACCTGTGTTTCGTGAACTCTATGTGTCCTTTATGGATGAATACCGATCCCTTGATCACATGAGTAAATTATCGCATGTGCCTGAAAGTAATCCCCATTACTACCTCCCCCATCATGGAGTGTTAAAGGAAAGTAGTAGCTCCACAAAATTGGGGACCGTATTTGACGCCAGCAGCAAAACAAGCACTGGTTTCTCACTTAATGATGTGTTACTTACAGGCCGGAAGCTACAAACAGATATTTGCGATATTGTGCTGCATTTCCGTTCATACAATGTTGTGTTTTCATGTGACATCCGGAAAATGTATCGCCAGATATTAGTACATCCCGATGATCGAAAGTACCAACTAATATTGTGGCGCGACAACCCCTCTGAAAAAATATCAACTTACCAGTTAAATACGGTCACATATGGTGTTAGCTGCTCACCTTACCTTGCAATTAGAACACTTCATCGACTCGCTGAAGACGAAGGACACGACTTTCCCGCTGCCGCTCAAGTATTGAAGACCCAAACCTACGTGGATGACATTATCACCGGAGCTGACACCGTAGAAGCTGCCCTCAAACTTCAAGAGCAACTCATCAATCTTTTGTCTCGTGGTGGCTTTGAACTCCGGAAGTGGACGTCCAACGCCCAGGAACTGCTTCAAGCACTACCTGAAGAATACCTCGAAACGCCTGCTTTTCTTGAAAACAGTCAAGCACCTCTCGTCTCTATCCTGGGCTTACGCTGGTCTCCTGTTACGGATTGCTTTACATACAATCTGAATTTCAATCTCGATCCTCACCCCACTAAACGTTCTGTGTTAAGCTCGATTGCTAAAATATATGACCCGTGCGGGTTCCTCGCCCCCTGCATAATGCGCGCCAAGTGTTTTATGCAACTCCTCTGGACCACAAACTTGTCTTGGGATGACCCCTTGCCAAGCGATCTAGCCGACAAGTGGCATTCATTTGTTAAGGATGCTCAAAACGTGACAAAAATCTCTATACCGCGAGCGTTTCAGTTCTCCCTATCGTGTGTTATAGAGTTACATGGCTTCTCCGACGCCTCAGAAAGCGGCTACGCCGCAGTTGTATATGTCCGCTGCCAGTTATCTAGTGGTGACGTTATCATACGCCCAGTCGTGGCAAAAACTCGAGTTGCTCCTCTGAAAAGAGTCACTCTCCCCCGTCTAGAGTTATGCGCCGCTCACCTCCTCGCCCAGTTAGTGGTTCATTGTGTGTCTGTATTTAAAGACAAAGTGACTTCTGAGCAATTGCATTTGTGGTGTGACTCATCTGTTGTGTTAACTTGGTTAAACACCTCTCCGTTCAGGTTAAAAACCTATGTTGCAAACAGAGTATCCCAAACTCAAGAACTTGTCCCCTCCCATTCGTGGCGACATATCGCCAGCGCTGATAACCCGGCTGACTGTGCGTCGCGTGGTATTCCAGCATCTCATCTTGCCAGGCATCCTCTTTGGTGGACGGGCCCAGCATGGCTCAAATTCCCTCAATCTGACTGGCCAGCTCTTCAGTTTGTTCCAGTAGACCTCTCCGCCTCAGAAGAGATAAAAAAAAGGTTCCTCTAGTCACACTCACTGCCACTCAAAAGAAAGAAATGGACCTACTGTCAGCATTCTCTTCATGGAACAAACTCCAACGTGTCTTCGCTTTCGTTCTCCGTTTCATCCACAACTGTCGTGGTTCATCCGAATCCTCCAAAGGACCACTCACTACCTCCGAGATCGCCCGAGCTCGCCTCAAGATCTTCAGTCTAGTACAGCGCTCCGTGTTTGTTGAAGAAATCGACGCTCTTCGTAAGCAACGGGACTGCTCAATAAAACTCCAGCGATTAAAGCCATTTCTCGACACTGACGGTCTTCTGCGCGTCGGTGGTCGCCTCAACCGCACCTCACTATCTCACGACATCCGCCATCCAGTGCTCCTGCCTAAAAAGCACCATGTAGTGGACCTCCTAGTGGATCACACCCACATCACTCATCTCCACGCCGGACCTCAACTGACTCAATCACTCTTGACTCAATCAGTGTGGATCCTCTGTGCACGCAGCGTCATACGCTCACGCATTTTCAAATGTGTGACTGTTTTAAGAACAAACCTCATAATAAGACCCCTTTAATGGGAGATCTTCCGCCTTCAAGGGTAACTCCTGCACGGCCTTTCCTTTCCACAGGAGTTGACTACTGTGGCCCTTTCACTATAAAGAATTTGAACCTCCGTTCGGTGAAGCACGTGAAAGTATATTTGTGTGTGTTCATATGCATGGTGACAAAAGCGGTGCACCTCGAAGTGGTCACAGACCTCACTACAGACGGTTTCATCGCCGCCCTAACTCGATTTGTGTCGCGTCGTGGTCTTTGTACAGATATTTTTTGTGACTGCGGGACAAACTTTGTAGGCGCTAACACTGTCTTACGCAGCCTCGTAGAGTCACACATCAAGTCTCCAGTTGCGAAAAATGCAATCTACAGATTTTCTCAGGAGCGCGGAATTAACTTTCATTTCAATCCTCCTGCTTCTCCTCATCAAGGAGGATTATGGGAAGGTGCTGTGAAAAGTGCCAAATATCATTTCAAACGTGTGATGGGTGATACAATTTTAACCCTATCAGAGTTTATGACTCTGTCCGCTCAGGTGGAGGCCATGTTAAATTCGAGGCCTCTTACCCCTCTTTCCAGCGATCCTGCTGATTTATGCGCACTGACTCCCGGTCATTTCTTGATTGGTGCCCCCCTAGCCTCCGTTCCGGAGCATATGGTTTCTGAAGTCCCTACTAACCGCTTAAAACACTGGCAACAGGTTCAAGCGTTCCACCAAAGAATATGGCAGAGATGGAGTCTGGAATACATACACATGTTGCAGCAGCGAACCAAGTGGACACGCTCAAATGAAAACCTTAAAATAGGTGACCTTGTGCTTATACACGCTCCTTCACCGCCTCTCCAGTGGCCTCTGGCTCGCATAACAGGACTTCATCCGGGGAAAGATGGCATAGTCCGCGTGGTTGATTTAAAGACTCAGACTGGACAACTCACCCGCCCTGCTGTGAAGGTGTTTCCCCTTCCCATTAACTAAATGATTGTCTATCATGTTTTTAAATTTAGTTCTAAGGTGTTTTTTATTTGTTTTCTTAGGACATGAGTGTGTTTGTTGAAGCCCTTATTGCTTCAAGGCGGGCGGAATGTTTAATATTTAGATAATAAGAAATAATTAATATTTTTGTAGCTAATTGTGATCACTTCTTTAGTAATTTAATAAATGTATCTAATTCCATGTTCAAACTAAAAATCAATACTTTGCAGAGAGAGATAGAAATACAGACATAAAGAGAGAGAGAGAACGATATGTACATTCCAACTATAGCTGGAAATTCCCCCCTTCACCCCGGATCAGGCGATTTTCCTGACTTTTGATTGGTCGATTCAAATTCAATTGAATTATCCACCGCTTTAACGTTAGTTGAGCAGTAGACTTCTCTCGTGTTAGTTAGTGGCCCTCACATCAATATTTTTTGTCTCCTCCCAAAACTTAAACGAGTTTTGTAGTTTTCTCATTATATCTAATTTAAACTCAACTCTTTGTTAAGTGAAATTCCCAAGTGTTTAGTTCTCTACTCTTCAAGAACTTCATTGTGCGTGATTCGCGGCAAGACAAAGACTATCGATGCGTCTACTAACCGCGATCGCGTCCACCAAGAATTTGTGCACATAGACATTTTTCGTTGCGTTTCCTCAAGAGTCGCGTCCCCGTGATCCTGGAAGTCCGCTGTCACCCACCCTCACCACGGTCCCGGCGAGGAGACGTGCCCACGCTATCCCGCCCTTACCATTAGCGTCCAGTTCCAGAGATGTCACAAGGTACTGTTATATTTGATTTGAGTGTGTTTTAGTGATAAAAATAATTCGTGATATTGAACATTATTCGTCAATATATTTTCAGTTAATCAAATTCAATTTTTTAAGTCAAAGTCACACCTTCCGTTTCTCAACCTCTTTTCAGCTAATTTAGCTGATGGTCCTCCGTGTCGTTAAAAAACCATAAATCTCAGAACACAAAACATATATAAAAAAAGAAAGTCGGCACCCGTCCCGGGAGCGGCCGCCATGACACCATGAAAGTCCGCACCATTCACGCCGGTTCCTCCTTCCACTTTTACCTCCCAGGTTAACCGAGCCTTGCTCGTTGGTTTTAATTCACCTTCGTTATAATTTCATGGTAATTTGTATTCATTGATGGTAATCAAGCTATTAAAATTACACCAGACTCTTCACAGTTAACAGCTGTTAAAAAGACTTCTTATTAAAATTAATGTTCCTTTAATTTTGTTTACTTTTAGTTGTTATTTCGTTACCAAAATAGCAACCCATAAGAACAATGTTAAAAATTACGATTTTTAAGCTTAACTAGTATACGTGTTGCTCAAAATCGAGCAATTTATTTTAATACAGTACAAATGTTCCTTTAGCTCTAAATCAATGACATCTGACCAATCCAATAATGTGAAAATCTATAATCACAAAATAACTACATTTATTTACAGCTGATTATTAACAGATATTTAAAATGCTTTATTAAATCCCAATGTTATTTTAATGGGAAGTTTTGAAATTTTGATGGTGGATAGCGCCTTTATTTTAAGTCCTATTCTCACCAGTTTTTGGCGGACACAACTACAGACAAAGCCCTATCCAACGACACCAAAAACTTGAAAATCGGTTAAAAATTGTAGGAGGAGTTCTCAACACAAAAAAACCTTAGCGTATTAAATAAGTATAGATTTTAGACAATATTGGAATTTCTTGGGGTTGAGGCTGTTTCTAACTTACTTTTGAGCCAAAACACTTTTAAATGCAAAGTTTAAGCGAAATCTACCCGCTAGATTTCGAGATCGTGGAACACACATCCCTTCAGACACTCCTCGTATTATAGTATAGGATAAGGCTTGTTAGTAATAGCACAGGGGTATCTGTGAAGCGCATAATATGCGCATTCATCAGATTGGGTTTACATTTTTATTGTACATTAGTTCGGTTTGGCTTCTTCAGTACTGTGCAAATAAAGGGCTACATGCCCATCATTCAGAATGGAAATACCCTCTAAATACACCTTATTATACAAAACTACGAACTGAGAAGAATAATTTGACATTTCAAACGGTAAAATTTGTAAATAAATAAGAAAGGAGTTGGATTTACAAAAGGGGGTTTCTCGTATGCTTATGATGTATTATAAGGTGGAAAGTGTGCTATAAATATTTTAAACGTACGTGAATTAACGTATAACAGTTATTTGTGCAATAACATTGCCAAATCCATTTATGAAAAAGTTTTAATTCCATTGAAACACTATTTATATATCGATTAGAGGGCATTTGTTTGTGTGGCCAATGGCACTTTCACAATTTTTTCTTATCATTGATTTAGGTTACGTTATAGTATTTGCAATAATAATAATAAAAAAAACAAAAAAACAGCTATATATGTGGTACAAACGTTTTATTGTTGAATAGGCCCATTTATTTTTCAGTTTGTTGTTACTCAATCAATACTTTATCAATTTAAAATAGCATTAATTACCGTACTTTTGCAATTATCATGTTTGTTATTTTGAGGTGAGCTGCGTTCACACTGGTTTGACGGACATATTCTGCCGAACTGTTGTTTGTTTGTTAGTATTTATTTCTAATATGTAAATTATGTGTGGTTAGCAAAGCGTTAGACGTCGTAATTCCTGTATTCTGGTTAGAACAGGTGTGAGAAATCTAAATCAATTTGTGGAGTTGCGTTTGCCGCGATCATGGATATGGCAAGCACAACTAAAAACTGTAAAACATTGAAACGTGTAATTTTTACACAATGTTCAGTAAATAGTCTTTTTTTCAATTTATGTGTTTTAAGACTTCAGTTCAAAATAACGTAAAAATAGTTGCTTATGTATAACAAATAAGTACCAAATTGATTTCATTCCTATTTAGGGCTACAATTATCTTTTATTTTTTTAATAGAAAATAAAGTTTACAAAACCAACAGTAGTGGGGTTTGGTTACTTTCAAAACGGAAGTCGTGCCAATTGCCAGCCGCTGCCGGCCAGCTGCCATCGGCCAGCTGCCAAATCAGTCGCTGCCGCCATATGCCATGCCATATAGCTTCAGGTGGGGAGAGGCTAAATCAAATGAAGGGGTGGAGAAGGGGTGAACAGATGGTGTTAATTTTTGAAGTAGGAGTTAGTGTATAAGGGAGAGGGGATATTTGCTTCAAGGTCATATGGAGGGGGTTTTAAAAAAGACTGAACTCTAAGAGTTCAGTTTATCGGTGATTGTCATACAGGTCAGTCGAAACCGACAAGGGACTGAAGAATAGCTTCTACATCATTTATTGTTGTAGAAGATACATCTGGAACTTGTACAGGGTTCTGAGGAGTTGTTGAAGTTGAATTTCTAGAAGGATTTTCCCTTGGATGAGTTGTTGATGATATTTGATGAACTTGAACATTTTCTTGGTTGGTCTCCATTATTATTGTAGTATAAATTAGAGTGGAGATGTTGTTAGCTGAAGAGCATAGAAGATAATGAAGTAGGAATTATTGTCGGGGCCCTTATATAGAGAATGGTGGGGGTAAAATAAAAAAACTTGTTGAACACAGTCGATAGGTGTAATAAGTTCAAAGTTATTGAAGTGTAACATAGAACGTAAAATGTCGTAAATAACACTATCATCAACATTAACCTGAGAAGTTGTTGAACAGTATAATGGGTTAAAACTGTACTTCTTTCTAACTCTATTTAAATTAGTTTTACACTTTGAAATTGAAGGTTTAGAAGTAGTTCGTAATATGTGTTGTGTTCGCAAAAGCTTTAATTTTAAACATTGTGTATTCATTGTAACCGATGTGTTACATTTAGAAGTTAAAAGAAGACTGAGATATAAAATGAAGTGTAAAAGAAAATGCCGGAGTAGTAATTTTGTAGGTTAGAATTAACCTACAATATGAATGCTAAAAGTAAGGAAGTTTATTCCATGGATAATTCTAACCTCAAACCTAGTTACCGAAGTAGTCATAACGTAAAACTAATGAGAGATGATGACTGAGCGGATGCAAGGCAATGAATGTTTGTGGCGCGATAAACTACCCACTTTTATAGAGGCAATAACTCCAGCCAGATGGCGGCAGATGGTGAGCAAATGACTGGTTGACCGACTTTCACCTGAGTAGTAAGAGAAGTAAGGTTCCGTGTCCATCCCTACTCCTTCGGGTCAATGACCGATCGGAAAGGTCAATGACCCCCCCCCCGAAAAAATGGAGCCCCCCCCCTTCCCCTTCCCCTATTCCTTCCCCTACTCCTTCCCCCACTCCTCCAGGTCAATGGCCGGTCACCACCGGTTGTTGACTTTATGTGGTGAAACCAGACTAAATATGGCAGCTGCCATGGATAATTCTAACCTCAAACCTGCTGCGCATGCAATGAGTTGTCCGGATGGGAATGAGTCTATGCTATGCGCATGCGCCTAGTCCTGTATTACTCACTTTAGCGCTACTGCACATGGATAATTCTAACCTCAAACCTTGGTTTTGTGTTGTTGCGCATGCGCCGCTCCCCACTTCTTTACCTTCCTTTTACACTGCTGTGAACTGGACTGGATTGAACACTGTACTGGAGTGAAACAACTTCCCCCCACTACTTGAAAACCCGAGGAGCGATAGAAGCTATATCTTTGCTTCAGTTGCCAACAAACTTTCATAGCGAAAGGTTGTTGGCGACTCAGCAAGAGGTTTCAAATATATAGTAGGCCTATATATATTTGAACTTCTTTTACTATGTTGCGTTTTTTAATGCAATGTGGTATGTGTGTGTGTGTGTTTAGTTTTAAGGTGTATTTAATTTAAGAAATAATTTGCGCATTGCGATGTTAGTTATAAGTTGGGTTTAGCATTAAGGTGTATTAATTTTTAGAGGTGTTTAGCATTAAGGTGTATTAATTTTAAGAATAATGATGGTATTTGGTTGTGTTGAATTATTTGGTTTTTAATAATGATGTGTTGGTACTAATAATTTATGTTTGTTTTGTGCATTTGTTTTGCCTTACAGCTAGATGTTAGGGGGTAGATTAACTGTAAATTCAGAAGTTCAGTTGAACTTCATTTAAAATGGGTGGGACATCCGCAAGCCGGACTTTTTTTGCATTTTGTTTAGGAATATGATGGGTGGGATTAGTTTGGGTGGGGTTAGAGTTGCGTTTCTGCATTAACTGTTCCAGTTTCCCTGAAATTAATGGTTACGCTTTGATGCGGACGGGAAGTTACGCTTTGATGCGGACGGCCCAGGGACCTCCCTTGCAGAACGTAACTAGTGGGTTGGGAGTGGGAACCGCTAGGCAAACAGGGTGGTGGGAACAGTATTACTGTTCCCATCACCTTGGATCATTATAAATCTTGAATGACCTTGACCCACTTTCGGAAAGGTCAATGACCCCCCCCCCCCCCGAAAAAATGGAACCCCCCCCCGAAAAAATGGAGCCCCCCCCCTTTCCCCTTCCCCCACTCCTTCCCCCACCTCCTTCCCCCACCTCCCGGGCCAATGACCGGTCATGACCGGCTGCTAACCCCTCTCATTTGCATACCGTTATAAAAGCCGAGCCAGCCGCGGCCAGTGTTTCATTCTGATTCCAGACGTTACGCTGCGAACTTAGAGTTATAACCATGTCTTCTCTACCGACTACTATTTCTACTACTTCTACTTCGACTTCTATTTCTACTAAAGCTGTTCCTGCACCTAAGAAAACTCTTCGCCTCAAAAACCTTCCTGATTGCTACAAGAACCGACTTGCATCTCAACCTTCAACTTCTAGAGCTATTCTTCCGCCAACCAACACTTCTAGACTTCGTAGTATTTTTTCACCGCCTTCGCCTTCGCCTTCAAAGGACTCCGCACCACCATCAACTACTATGCCGCCACCGCAGAAGCCAGTTCATCACCATCCTAATACCCCTTCCGTTGAAACCATTGTTCATCGTCTTAGCACACCCATTATCCCACTATCACCATTGCCTCCTACCCCACCACTTAGTACACCTAAAGATCATACCTATCACAAAACTGATTCCTCTCAATCTGCTACTAAATCATCTCCTAAATCAGCTCCTAAACCAGCTCCTAAACTTACTCCTAAACCTACTCCTAAACCCGCTCCTTCAGAGCAATTTCAATTATTACAAGAAGAGCGTCGTAGGGCATTTAGCCGTCCCACTACTTGCCCTGAAATGCTTACTAGGGGAATTAAGAAAGGATCACCTTGTGGGAGGAAATGTGTAAAAAACGAAAGTTTTTGCCGTGTACATGTCGTAAAACACATTTCTGAACCACAAGTGACAGAAACCCCCACTGTTGAATACCAATCCAAAATTATTGGTGTGAAAGGAAATAGGCTTAAGAGAGGTTGTGTCTATTTTTTTGAAAGTGTTATTGACAACGAACACATTTTGGCAACTTGTAACGGCTTAAGATATAATATTAAAGTGATTGAATCCTTGCGCAAAGAGAAATCAGTTTATGAGTTAGACTCTAAAGACTATCTCCTCAGACACAAACTGGATGGTATTACAAGGTGGGGGCGTAGCAAGTAAATTCACATAGCTTTTTCCAAATTATTGCTTAAAAAAATACTGGGGGAGAAACACAACGCGTTATAGCGTTGTGTTTCTCCCCCATTATTTTTTAACACTCTAAGTCTCGTGACCTACTTTCATGTGAGTAGTGAGTAAAGGATGGGTCTGTGTCTGTCTGCATTCCTTCGGGTCAATGACCAGACCTGAAAGGTCAATGACCCCCCCCCCGAAAAAATGGAGCCCCCCCCGAAAAAATGGAGCCCCCCCCCTTCCCCCACTACTCCTTCCCCCACCAGTCCTTCCCCTACCACTCCTATGGGTGAATGGCCGGTCATGACCGGTTGTCTACTTTCATTTAACCGTTATACTAGCTACTCCAGAGTCTTCATTCCAATCCGTGAGGCCACTGCCGCAACATGCCTACTCTATTAGAATTATGTTTGCGACAGATAGTTTCAAATATAGTGTTGGCGGAACTTGCATTTGAAGATGGAAACCTTCCACTAACACTATGTCAAGAAGTGTATTCTTTTTATAGGGAAAATTTTGGAGTTTTTCATTACCTTCAGTATAAATTTATGGATGGAACAAATATGTGTCCAGAATGTGGTTCGGCTGCAATAGGAAATGGATTATTGGATTTTACAATAGATGGTGGAATTTATGAATACAAATGTTACTTGTCATACAAGTTTATCATCCCAGAAGAAGAAAAATGCGATATTTGTGCAATTAATTTGTACAAGTTTATACAAGCCGATCCTGCTGAAATCGATTTGGAAAATAACATTGAAGTCCCTAATTTTTTTATGCCTTAAGCTCCATAGCAGTCCACCAAACCCAGCCAAACGGCCCTTTTCAGGGCCACCTAAGACTTAAATTTAGGGATGTAAGCTATTTAGCTTACATGCGACTTAGCAGAAATAAGTTCTGGTACATGGCTAGTTTGATCCGTGTAGTAGTAAGCAAAGGAGGGTTCTGTGTCCGTCCCCACTCCTTAGGGTCAATGACCGGACCTGAAAGGTCAATGCCCCCCCCCCGAAAAAATGGAGCCCCCCCCCCTACTCCTTCCCCTACTCCTTCTCCCACTCCTTCCCCCACCTCCCGGGCCAATGACCGGTCATGGCCGGCTGCTAACCCCTCTCATTTGCATACCGTTATAAAAGACGCGCCGGCTATGGCTAGTGTTTCATTCTGGTTTCTTCCACCACTCTTGTTGCTTCGCCGCTCTTGTTGCTTTGTTTCTGCCAGTCTTAATATCTTTATTTTTAAAATGCTTCCTTACTTTAATGAAAATTTTAATCCTTCAGAAAATGCAGATGTTTTTCAACCACCTGAAGATGGTTTCCAACATCATGAAGAAGATGCTTTCCAAGAACATGAAGAAGATGTGATAGAAGACATGGATAATAGCAGTGAAGATGAAAGTGAAGATGACAGTGAAGATGAAATTGAAATTAATGAACAATTCAAAGTATATTTTATAGAAACACAATTTCCTTTTGATGTAGTTGAAAGATTTATTTTTGAAGCACATAGATGGCTAAATTTAGGATTCAACACAATAACAGTAACTTCTTCCTTCTAACTCCAAATGATCGAGAACAAATTCTTACTTGGCAGGACGATGTGATGAGATCATACGAACTGAACATTGGTGTTGGGTACTTTGTTGCAAGAGTGGCTTAATAACCACATTACCCTTCCCCCACCTCCACCCTATCCCTTCCCAATCCTTATTCCTTCCCCCTCCCCATATTTAAAATTTATAAAAGTGGGGCTATGAACCTTCAGGTTTCTAGTCTGTACTCGCACTTTGTGCCGTGAAGTACATCTCTTGTATTTTTTTCTCCACCTTTTAAAATATTATTTGTTTGAAAAAATGCCTCCTAATGTGAATTACCATTTTAATTTTTCCGAAATTTCCGATGTTTTTGTACAACCTGAAGACATTTTAAATAATGGTAGTGAGAGTGAGAGTGAAGACGATGATGATTATAGTGTTGAACTTAGTGAAGAACGTAAAGTTATAGCAATTGATCCACAATTTCCATTTGATACAATAGAAAAGTTTATGGTTGAAGCTAATAAATGGTTAAATTTAGGATGTTATATACGAATTGACTCTTTTATATTGTATGGTGATAGTCATTCTTTACTTGTCACACCAAATGAGAGAGACCGCATGTTGCAGTGGGCACAATCTATGATGGAGTGCTATGAACAAGGTGTGGACACTGGTGGCTATTTTCTTGCACAAGTAGTGTAATAACAAAAATTACCTTTCCCCCACCCTACACCCTATCACTTCCCAATCCTTATTCCTTCCCCCTCCCCATTTTTAAAATTAATAAAAAGGCGGGCTATGAACCTCCAAGTTTCTAGTCTGTACCTACACCTTGCGGCATGAAGATGCTTACCAGAATTGATGGTTTTATAGCCAATGATATTAATATATGGAGTTTGATAACAAACTTACGGATGAAAATTGAAGAAAAAATTATGGCAAACAATGAGCTAGGAGTTATAGTTTTTGTTTCATTAGTAGAACATTTTGAAATTTTGTATAGTATAAAAGTAACAATTAACAATATTAATGAACTATTTCCTTGGACAATTTTTATTCGCAATAAAGTTGAAGAGCAGAAAATTATAGTAGATGTGACAGCAATGAAATATAACCTAGATAGAGAAGAATAGATATAAACCCCCTCCTATTCCTTGGTTTTGCAAAAATAGTGGGGGTAGGAGTATATATAAGACTAAGTAAGCAATGCATAGTTTGTTATTTGAAGTAAAAGAAGTAGTAAAGAAACATGTTGTCTAGAGATACTCCATTTATTAATTATTCTCAAGTTAAAGATGTTTTTGAAAGCACAAATGAAATACAGGAAGAAAACATAGAGGAAAATTATGACGAAACTGATAATGATTCTATGATGGAAGAGGAAGAAATGGTACAGATTGAACAAGAACTATTTGAAGAAATGATAAATGATAGTGATGAAGATATAATTAAGGAAGCTATTGAAATATTTATATTGGATTCATCATTGGAATCACCCATATCACCTTTACTGTCTTCTGAATCTGAATCTGAATTGGACTAAGGTACCCCCACTATTTTGAAGAAGTAGTGGGGGGAAAATATCCCCACCACAAGTTAAAAGTTGGTGGGGGAATGTTTATAAATGTGTTAAATATTTGTGCAGGAGATCAGTCTTAAAGAGACTAGTGACCGAAGATGTTTCGTAAAATACCTTTTGATCCTTCATACTACAATCTGTTTGATATACATCGTTTTCCAGACATTGAGGAGAAATTGTACAAGAAATTTTGTTCTCTACTGGATAAACCACAAAAACTACCACCTAATACTTTTACCTACAAGCTACCCATCATGGACAAGGACGATGTAAGCAAAATACCATTAGTTCAAGTCAAATTTTTGGAAGAAAAAATTCTTGTTTGTGTGAGGGAAGTATTTCACAATGATTATTCAAAAAAATTGGCTTTCAACTTTATTCAAGAACATGCGGGATCTGAAAGAGAACAGTATCCCGAACCCTATTATAAATATCTCTTTCAGAATGGAGCAAGTGTAACGGTAGAAGTAACCATTACATTAACATAACTCTCCCTACCACTGCCGTCTCCCCACTACTGGCTTAAAGTTGGTGGGGAAATGTGGATAAATATGTTGATTATCTGTGTAGAAGTTCATTCTTTGAGAAATTGTTGATCAAAATGTTTCATCATGTACCTTGTGTTCCGACTTCTTCCTACAGGGAAAAACAAAGATTGAAAAAACAAGAAAAGGACAAACGAGACCGAGAAGATATGAAGATGGAATTTAATCGACTACAATTTCAAATACCTGGAATTGAACTTGGAGCTCCAAGATTGAAAACTATCCACTGGGCTGGAAGTTATATCAAATTTTTGAAAGTACAAGTTGAAGCAAGAGATCTAAAATTGAAAAGATTAGAAATGGAAAATCAAGAATTGAAGAAATTAATATCACACATGTCTGGTAATACAACAGTTCAAGAAGGTGAAGAAGAAGGAAAAGAAATTTTAGGAATCTAAATTATCAGCACCCCTTTAGAGAATAGGGAATAGATCACTTTGTGGTAATGTAATAACATGCCGCTTAGTGATCTATTCCCAGTTCTCGCTTAATATGCGATGACCTTGACCTATATAAAAGTAGTGGGGGTAAGAGCATATAAGGAGATAGTTATGGATATAACTTTCAGTACAAGTCTAACACTATGGACAGCTTGTTAGTTTTATGTTTACAACAAATTATTAATAATGGGTTTCTTTACCATTATATAATAAGATCAGATAAATCTAAAATACCTCAACCGATTCGTGAAATGCTCATGAAATTTAAGAAGGACAATAGTGGATTTGGTATTTATCTTGCTTTTATTTTTGAAGATGGAACAAAAATGTGTCATGATTGTGGAAAAGCATCTGTTTTAGACTTTGAACAATTTGAAGACGATGGAGGTAAATTAGTTCACCTTGTAAAAGGCCAAGTGATGAAATTTGAAACAGTTAAGAAAAAATGTAACATTTGTGCACAAAATTTGTTTGAATTTATTAAGTATAGTGCATTGAAATCATAATACCCCTTCTACATATGAAGAAGGTGGGGGAAAGGAGTGGAGATTATAAAGTGGTGGGGGAACATGTATAAATGCAGGTTGTTTGAAGAGACTTTTAATATTGTTGCAGCATTTGTTGAAACAACATGCAGTTCGAAGTTTGCCATTTTAAAATTAAATATGAAGATTGGAGCTCTGTTGCAGGATTTGTCAAGTCTAAAGAAGATAATCAAAAGTTGCTAAATGTACATTGCTATATTCACAATGAAGAAAGTCATGACAAAATCATGGCATATTTAAACACACCTAATGTAACATCAGAAAGCTCTGCATTTATAAAATATTTAAAAGAAGAAGATTTGGATGTGACCCTAGAAGTTTGGTATCTAATTTAAATTATTGTGGTGGGGGAAATGTAGAAGTTATTGGTGGGGGAAATGAGATAAAACCGGCAAAATTGTAGAACAGAATTCACTCTATACAACGATGGAGCATCCTTCCACAACACCTGTATTGGCATCTGCGGATTGGCATCAAAATTATCAACCAAATACTTCAAGTTCAAATTGTTATGAAAATCATCAGCCTAGCACTTCAAATTCAAATTGGTATGAAAATCGGCTGCCTAGTACTTCAAGTTCAATTTGGTATGAAAATCAGCAACCGGCCACTTCAAGTATAAATTGTTATGGAAATCAGCAAACTACTACTTCAACACAAAATTTCTATGAAAATCAACAGCCTACAACATCAACTAATTTTTGTACATCAGTATTTAAAGTCTCAAAACCCCATTCGGATTGTAATAAGTTAATATCAGCTCAATCAGGAAGAATCAGGAAAAACACATACATGAGGGAAAGGTGCAAGAAAGAAAAGATAGAATTTACAAAATTACAGTTAACAGTTCCCTCTATTAAAGTGGGATGTACTAGAATACAAACTTTGCAAGCAACCAATGCATATTTGTTGGAATTGTTAGAAAGAATTGAAAAGTTGGAGAAGAAGAATGAACATTGTAAAAAGTAAACACTCATTCCCCTCAAGAAAAACAAAAAAAAATAATAAAATAGTAAAATGAAAAAAAAGTAGATGTAGAATAGAGAGCGAGGAATAGATCACTTTGTGGTAATGGACTAACATGCCACTTAGTGCTCTATTCCTCGTTCTCGCGTTATATTGGATGACCTTGACCTACATTAGTAGGGTGGGGGAAATTGAAAATGGTGGGGGAAAGTGTATAAAGGAGAAGCCTACTATAGAGGAATCACTCTGAAAGTAAACTTGTCAGAAGTATGGACTTGACCACAAGCAAAGAAGAAGATAGAAAACAAAGATTTCGAGAAATGGCTAAAGTAAGAGAGTCAAGAATAAGGTTGAGATTTTACAAACTACAGAGATTAATTCCTGGTGTTAAGTTAGGAGAAATAAGATCAAGAACGGTAGACATGGCGGCTGATTACATCAGTTACTTACAATCGGAATTAATGATAAAGGAAGCAAGAATAGAAGAGCTGGAGCACAAGATAAAACAACATATTGAAACATCGAACAGTGAACCTATAAATTGTGTAATAAAAGAAGAAGATGTAAAAGACTTAAATTAAACAAAACAAAAAAAATGAACTTGGACTTTGGTTATTGATTGGACACTTCTTAGAGAATGGGGAATAGATCACTTTGTAGTAATGAATCATCATGCTGCTTAGTGATCTATTCCCAGTTCTCGCTTACTCAAAAATGACCTTGACATACTTAGCAAAATATCATATAAGCCGGATCAAAAACAGTTATTCCTCATTTACTGGAAATGGCTCCTGTGGACAACACCGATTATCCAAGGAAATCTATGATTGAAATATTGTATAAAATTCAATTAGAGGATTTAAATATGGAAGAAGATGAAAATAATAGCGAAACTTCAGAAGTAGAAACTATAAATGATATGGATGTGGATGTAACAACATCAGAAGAAGAAAATGCCAATGATGTGGAGAATGAAAATTTGGATATGGATGTAGTAATATCAGAGTCTTCGTCATCATTTGAATATGAAGAAATACATATTGAAACTCCAATTCATATAGAGAATACTAATGAAGAATCTGTTAGTAGAAGATTAATATTTTGTCCAAGACGTTTGTTTTCTTCTGAAAGTGAAGAAGAAGATGAAATAGTAGTGGGGGAACTATTATAAAAGAAGGAAAGGGGGAGCTCATTTCATTTCTTGGCGAAATTTTGAAGAGTGAACACCACCAAACATGTATCATTGCGATAAATGTTTGGAATCGTTTAATGATGATATTCTGTTAGAAATACATAAAGAACTAATTCACAACAACATAGAAGAACAAGAAGAACAAGAAGAAGAAAATGAAATAACAGCAAGACCTACAACAACTTTACCAAATTTACAAGTATCAGCTTTACCCGGAAAGGTAGTAATGCATCATAAGATTCAAAATGAAGATTTAAACTTAGAAGAATTTATTAGAGAAGCAAAACCAATCATCAGTAGAACTTTAAAAGAAGAATTAAAAAGATTGAATTTTCTCAAATTTGGATTACTACTAGAAGCTATGTTTATAAATGTACAAGAAGAATTATCACCAAGAGGATTTATAACTAAAAATCAAACTATCATAGGAAGTTCAGACATTGATTCAATAGTTGAAAAATGTATAGAAGAAATATTAACTAAAATTCAGGAACATGAAGGACGAGGATCAGGGTGGAGTCTTATAAGTATTGAAGGATTAAATATAAGAGTTCATAAACATGGATATGGACTAATGGGATCTAGTTATATTCGTTTACCAAAAATAATTGAGGATACAAGATCATGTGTTAATGTGAAAAATCAAGATAACGAATGTTTTAGATATGCGATGACATGTAAATTTGTACCAAATCATTGTAATGAACCAAACCAGCACTATGAAAATCAAAGATATAGATATAACTTTCAAGGAATTAGTTATCCTGTATCACTAAAAGATATATCAAAATTTGAGAAGAAAAATCCCGGCACATCTATTAATGTTTTTGGATTAGATAGTTCAAATAAAGTTTATCCTTTACGTATTGCTAAAGAAGAGCTAGCAGATCATACAGATTTACTACTACTAACACAAGGAGATGTATCTCATTATGTGTATATAAAGAAATTTGACTCTCTTGTTAATAAACAACTTTCAAAAAATCGAAACAAAAAGCTGATCTGCAAAAGATGTTTTAATTTCCAACGAGAAGGAAGACAAGGAATGGAATGGTTACAAGAGCACAAAAGATTATGTAACAATAATTATGAAGCAAAAATTATTTTACCTTCAGAAAGCAGAGCATTTGTTACATTTCAAAAAGTTCATCATCAATATCGAATCCCTATAGTTGTATATGCGGATTTTGAATCAACACTAATTCCTATAGAAGATGAAAATTGTGAAGCTAGAAAAAGTGTCAAATATCAAATGCATAAACCAAATAGTTTTTGTTTAATGGTTAAATCAACATTATCAGAAGAACATTTAAACCAATATGGATTAACTTCAGAACCTCTAGTATATCGTGGTGAAAATGTGGAAACAATATTTCTTGACCATTTATATTTAATAGCTGAAAATGTACAAAGATTATATACAAATATCATACCAATGAAACCGATGGAGGAAGAAGAGGAAATTCAACATGAAAATGCAACTCATTGTTTCTTATGTAAAAATGAATTTACCATTGACAATTATAAAGTTAAAGATCATGACCACCTTACAGGTTATTACAGGGGTGCTGCTTGTAATAAATGTAATTTGAGCTATCGTTTACCACTATTTATTCCTGTGGTTCTGCATAACCTCAGTGGGTATGATGCTCATTTTATAATACCTGAATTAGGAAGAGACGATGGTTCAATAGATGTATTGGCTGAAACTTCAGAAAAATTTATAAGTTTCTCTAAAACAGTTGGAAATGTCAAATTAAGATTCTTAGACTCCTACCGATTTATGCCGTCGAGTTTGTCTAAACTTTCTGAAAATTTAAGGAAACAAGATTTTATTGAAACAAAGAAGATTGTAAGTAATGACAAACTGGATCTCGTACTTCGGAAAGGTGTTTTCCCATATGATTATATAGACAGTTTAGAAAAGTTTAATGAAACATCACTTCCGCCAAAAGAAGAATTTAAAAGTAAACTATATGACATGGACATATCTCAAGAGGATTATGATCATGCATGTAAAGTATGGAATGAATTAGGATTTACAACATTGGGAGAATATTCAGATTTTTATGTTAAATTAGATGTAACTTTATTATGTGATATAATGGAAGAATTTAGAAATACATGTTTTGCAGCATATGGATTGGACCCTCTTCATTCATACACTTCACCTGGACTAGCATGGCAAGCCATGTTGAAAGAAACAAATTGTAAATTACAACTTCTTACTGATATAGATATGGTTTTAATGTTAGAATCAGGAGTTCGAGGGGGATTGACACAAAGTGTAACCAGACATGTTAAGGCTAATAATAAGTATCTGCCCGATTATGATGCATCAAAACCAACAACATTTCTAGGTTATTTCGATGCAAATAACTTATACGGATGGGCAATGTCAAATCCCCTTCCATATGATAATTTTAAATGGATAGATCCAGAATCAATTGGAAACATAATGGATATACCAAAGCATGGTGAAACTGGTTACATTTTTGACGTCGATTTTGAATATCCTGAACATCTTCATGATCATCATTACGATTTACCACTTCTTCCAAAGACTGAAATTTCCCCTACTGGAAGATGGCCAAAATTATTAATGACTTTAAACAATAAGTCTAGGTATGTTGGACATTATTGGATGATACAACAGGCTTTAGACTTGGGATTAAAAATTACAAAAATTAATCGAATACTACAATTCTCTCAATCTTGTTGGCTGAAACCGTACATCGACAACAACACAAGAAGAAGAGCTGCTGCTACATCAAGTTTTCAAAAAGATTTCTTCAAACTGATGAACAATGCAATATTTGGCAAGACTTTAGAAAACAAAAGGAAACATAAGAATATCAAATTAGTAACTGATCCAGTAAAATTACAGAAACTAGTGCAACAACCAAACTTTGGTTCATCCGTAATTATAAATGAAAATCTTGTCGTCATTTCTATGAACAAAAAATCAGTTCTATTGGATCGTCCTTTATATCTTGGAATGTCAATATTGGATATTTCTAAAACACACATGTACGAGTTTCATTATAAGAAGATGGTTAATTATTATGGAAGAGATAACATTGGTATTGCATATATGGATACGGATGCACTTATTTACTGGATTAAAACAAATGACATGTATGAGGATTTACGGAGCTTTGTATATAAAGATGATTTTGATTTTTCCGATTATCCTAAGGACCATCCAAATTACGACTATGACAAAAACAAAAAAGTATTGGGAAAATTTAAAGATGAAACAAATGGTGTGCCGATGATAGAAATTGTAGCATTAATGTCTAAACTGTATTCATTTCAACTGTACATAAATGAAAGGAACGAATATCAAGTCACAAAAAAAGCTAAAGGAATAAAGACATCTTTCCTAAAGAAGAACGTACAGTTTCAACATTATAAAAGATGTTTGTTTGAAAATGTTGAAACAACTGCAACATTTAACACTATTAGAAGTTATAACCACCAACTTTTTAGTGTCAAACAAACAAAGTGGGCATTAAGCTACAAAGACGACAAGCGACATATTTTAGAAGATAAAATTAATACTCTACCATTTGGCCACTATTCCTTAAACCCTATCGACCAGTAAACCTATTCTTCGTCCTTTACCTTCTTCCTTTTTCCTTTCCGTAAAAAAGAGGGAACATGGCAAGCCCAATGCCATGTTCCCTCTTTTTTACACTAATATAAAATGACCTTGACCCATATTTCAACTATATATAAGAGAATAAACCATTGTATGGATCAGTATTTCTACAAACGGTGTACAAGCAACACTTTAAGATGGAAAGTGTAAAGGATAAGATTGTAAATAAACTACATAAACCAGCAAGAAGAAGATTTCCAAGAAGAAGTACAATCATTAAAGGAATGAATGATCTTTACCAAGCTGATCTCATTGAAATGATACCACACAGTAAAGTAAACAAAGGATTTAAATATATTTTAACAATTATAGACTGTTTTACTAAAATAGCTGATGCTTTACCGTTGAAGGACAAGACTGGTAAAAGTGTTACCAAAGCTATGGAAACAACAATACAAAGAAATAAATTTAAAATTAAACATTTACAAACGGATGATGGAAAAGAATATTTTAATAAAGATTTTGGAGCTTTGATGAAAAAATATAAAATAAATCATTATTCTACAAATTCTGAAGTTAAAGCTTCAATAATTGAAAGATTCAATAGAACATTAAAAGGAGCAATGTATAAACAATTTTCAAAACGAGGATCATATGTGTGGTATGACATATTACCACAACTTATAAAAGAATATAACAACAAATATCATCGTACCATCGGAATGAAACCTATCCAAGTAAACAGTGCTAATGCTAAAATTGTATTAAAACGCATCAAAAATAATACAACACCAAAAATAGAAAAGTTACAACCAAAAAAGTTTAAGGTTAATGATAAAGTTCGTATAAGCAAATACAAAGGTGTATTTAGTAAAAGATATCTGCCAAATTGGACTAATGAAGTATTTACAATTTATAAAGTGCAACCAACTATACCTGAAACTTACATTTTAAAGGATAATAAGGGTGAATTACTTCAAGGTGGATTCTATGGACATGAGTTGTTAAAATCAACAGTTGGTGATGTATATCTTGTTGAAAAAATTTTACAAAGGAAAAAGGATATGGTTAAAGTTAGGTGGTTAGGATTTGATAAAAGTGAAGACTCTTGGATTCCTTCAAAAGACTTGGTATAGTTATTTAATAGCTCATTATGTGTTTAACCTTTAAACAAGATGGAGATTGTACAACAAAAAGATCGATTTAATATTAATAATATTGATGAATTGACGGTTGACAATAATAAGTTAAATCATAGTAAACATGGTGAATTATTACCAAATACGATAAGATGTTTAATAACTGGTCCTTCAAATTGTGGAAAAACTAATGTTGTCTTTAACCTTATAACTAATCCTAAAGGTTTACGCTTCAACAATATATATATTTTTTCAAAATCATTGCAACAACCAAAATATCAATTATTAGATAAAATACTTGCAAATGTACCTGAAGTGAATTTCTACAAGTTTAATGCTAGTGAAACAATCATGCAACCAAATGAAGCAAAACCATTTTCCATTTTTATATTTGACGATGTTTCTTGTGAAAATCACGATACTATAAGAAACTATTTTGCTATGGGAAGACATCATAATATTGATAGCATTTATATTGGTCAAACATACAGTAAAATTCCAAAACAGCTTATAAGAGACAATGCAAATATGTTGATCATCTTTAAGCAAGATGAGACAAATTTAAAGCATATATATAATGATCATGTTAATGCGGATATGCCATTTGACAAATTTAAAGAAATGTGTGGTAAAGCATGGAATGAAAAATATGGATTTCTTGTTATTATGAAAGAAGAAGATATTAAAAATGGTAGATATCGTATAGGGTTGGATAAATTTGTATTTATGCGTTGAACTACCGATGCTACATCTAGTTACACGTTGAACTTCACAGTGTAAACATGGTGAATCAAGAAAAACTATTAAAAGAAATAAAATCACTCAGTGATTCTATTAGGATAAAGAATCGTGCATTAAGGATGGGTTTAAGTGAAAGAGAAGAATTTTTAGAGAATACATTTAAACCTATCACGGAACCTTTAAAACAAATATCAGAAACTATTGGTAAACCTCGTTATGAAGGAGATGTTTTACTACCGGTTTCTAAACAAGAAGTACAAGCATTAAAAAAAGAAGATGATGATGATTCATATACAAGTGCTAGTGAGCAAGAAGAAACAAAAGAAGAAGAATCAATTGTTGAAAAGGAAGAACAGCCAATACCTGAAGCAGAACAATCTATTCCAAATTTAACTCAATTGAGTAGTGATATATTACAACATGGACCTCTTGGACGAAAATATATAATGAAAATGCTACATGACATGAAATCAAATCCAAATTTAAGTAAATCACATGTATATGGAGCAAGAATCGATGGAAATGAATTGAAAATTGGTAACTCTAAGCTTGAAGTAACTCAAGACGATTATATCATTATTGGTGATCATAGATATAAAGGAACAAAAGGATTATATGAATTAATTTTTAAAAATATACCAATAAAATATTCGGCAAAAGATTTAAATACTTTTAAAGAAATTTTACAAAATACTAACGCTCATAAAAGAAACTACTCAAAGGATGCAATGATTAATCGTTCACGTGCAACAAAATATAATATTGTTATAAAAAAATTGTTTCCCCCACGAAAATTACCAACATTACGTACCACACCGGCTGTGAGACAACCATTAAAAAGAAAATCTTTATCACTTATGGATTTATCACTTCTTGAACAACATGGTAAAAAGAGTAAAGGAGATACTTCAACATCTGGTAAAGGATTAATGAAAAATCTATACAATACAAATGTTATCTACTACAACGACATCAATAAATTAGTTGACAGAATGAGACTATTGCATGAAGCTATGGAAGCCGGTCATACTGGTTTAAATAATGAATGGGTGGCTCTAGTTGATGAACTTAAAAATCGCGGCATAGTTGTATAATTGTCCGCGAATATAAAGAAGTTGCAAGTGTAAGATTTATCAGTTCTAACATGAGCGTCGACAAGTTCGGACGCTACTCCGCATTAGGAGTGCAAGTTGGAGAAGACAGAAAAAGAAGCGGATTACCGCAAACACCTGGAGGTGACTATAACATAAATAATAAACGACTAAAATTAGTTAAAGATCCAGAAGAAGATACCGATGGAGCAAATTTAAAGACAGTAAAAGAAGCTACTTCAACATCATTGAAATTACATAAGAATACTTACGATGTTAAATCACATAGATTAATTAATGTTGGTAAACCAACTGAAGATTCTGATGCAATTACTAAAGAATACTTATTATCTGAACTTTCAAATACTTTAAAATTGCAATGGGGTAACAACTTAAAAGATGGACAAACATATGATGCTGGAAATTATAGAATAACCAATGTGGGAAATCCCAAAAATAATAAGGATTCAGTTAATAAAGAATATTTACATTCTATAATACCGGAAAAAACTGAACATGGATTTTCTTTTTATAAATTTATTATAAATGACATTGGATACCCAAAGGAAGACGGTGATGCTGTAAACCTAAAATACATCAAGGACAACTGTATTTTACAAGATGTTAATGGAATCGATTGTCATGGTAAAACATTGACAAATGTAAAGTTTGGTTCTCAACCAAAAGATGCTGTTACTATGGAACAATTATCTAAAGAATTAAAAAAGGAAACATCCAATTTTGAAAACATGAAGATGCCGTGTTAAAGCGGGGAGATAAATTTATACATGGAAATGAAAAGTTTAATTTAATGCAAGGAAATAATGATGAATGGGATGCAGGACATAAAACAATAACAAATGGAAGATTTGGTATAAAAGATACAGATGTACCTCTAATGGTGCAAACATTAATTGCGAGTGGTGGTACATTAGGTACATACAATGGTCGTAATAGAAGAATAAAAGATATTTATCCTGGTTATGAAGAAAATGATTGTGTTACAATGAAACAAACAATAACTTGGGATAAACACTTTGGGACCCAATATGATGCAAAGATGAAGAAAATAATTAATATTTTACCAGGTGAAGATTCAAATGATGCTGCTACTATTGGACAAGTCATAAAAACATCAAAAAGTGATTCAACAGCTTACACATGTAATGATAAACGTATTATGCAATTACATGATCTTCAACATCCAAAAGATGCTGTAAATTTAGATTGTTTAATAAGAATCGTGGGCAATTTACTTATTGATACCCATAATCATATAGCTAGTACAACGAGTCATGTGATAATTCAACCCGATGAACGGGAAGCTTGGATTAAAAATAGAATTATAAATCAATATATAATTAATTTGAATAACTAAGTGTTTAAATATAAAAAATTATACATAACTTATTCATTTATGTAATGTATCTTGTGGAGTAAACACACCAGTTTATATAAGACTACATAATGAAGGCCGTATCACTCAGTCATCATCAAGACAGCAACAAGAGAGGACGTGGTATAACTTCAACTGCGTTATCCCTGCTTAGACGGATACCTATTGGTGCTGTTGTAAATCGAGCAATAGACGCTTTACCATACGAATTACATATTCCTGGAGGTTATCAATATTGTGGACCTGGAACTAAGTTGGCAAAACGTTTAGCAAGAGGAGATCCTGGAATTAATAAATTAGATCAAGCTTGCAAACAACACGATATAGCATATTCAAAGTTTAAAGATTCAACAAATAGATCAATAGCAGATAAAATTCTAGCAGAAAAAGCTTGGCAAAGAGTAAAATCAAGTGACGCAAGTATTGCAGAAAAAGCAGCGGCTTGGGCAGTAACAACAGCCATGAAGACAAAAGCTAAGTTTGGTGGTGGAAGACGACGTCGCAGAGGAAGACCTGCAAAAAGAAGAGCTCCCAAAAAAGGTGGAAATATTAGAAAGAGACGTCGTAGAACTCGTAAAGCAAAAGTAAAAAAGGCTTCTGTTTGGTCAATGGTAAAAAACGGAGCAGGTTTATACCTAAGACCGTACCGTGTGTACTAAATAAAAAAAATCAATTGATAATTCCAAATAAAGCCTTAACTAATCATCAGTTAAATGATTATGTAAAATGTTTGAAAATACCATTCTTTCGAGGAGTTTTTATGAAAGATGCATTACCAACTAAAATATGGAAAAATGAAACTGGAATAGTAAATTTGGATTCCACCTATGGTCCAGGCACTCATTGGGTATGCTATAAAAAGCTCGGACAAACCGTTTACTACTTTGACAGTTTTGGCAATCTACCACCGCCTAAAGAACTTCAACATTATTTTCAAAACTCCAAAAACATTTTTTACAATTACAAAAGAGAACAACCTAACAATACTGAAATATGTGGACATTTATGTTTGGAGTTTCTAGCGAAAAGTGTCAGTCACCTTTAAGATGTCATCGTATACAGTGTCACTGAGTGGAAATTCATCCACATTAAAAAGTACTCTATTCCCAGCATTGCGTTTATCCAAGGAAAGATTATGGGAAGCGGCATTACTTGATTTGACTACCTACAATTCAATTCCTAATGTTACAGAAGGAAAAAACAATTTACTACATTATTATGAAACTAAGGATGCTGCAGGAAAATACTCAGAATTGAAAATAATTACATTTCCTACTGGAGCTTATGAAATTGATGATATAAACCAATTATTGCAGAAAAAACTCGGAGAAGATAATATCACAGTCAAAGGAAATAATAATACTTTAAAAGCAGAAATAACTTCAAAATATTATATAGATGTCGGAATGAAAAACTCTATTGGCAGTTTACTTGGATTTACAGATACAAAAAAGAAAATCTTAACTCCTGGAACTACTCATTCAGGTAATACAACTGTTACAATATTAAAAGTAAATAGTATTGATGTAACATGTAATATTATACATGGATCATATAGAGAAGGAGTAAATCAGCATATCTTACATACATTTTATCCAACAGTTGCTCCAGGTTTTAAAATTGTTGAGAAGCCACAAAACTTGATATACCTACCGTTAAACACCAGTTTCATTTCAGACATCGTACTGAACATATTGGATCAAGACGGTCATAGTGTTGACTTTAGAGGAGAAACAATTACTATACGAATACACATCAGAGCGGCGACATAAAAATCAACATGGGATTATCATTTAAACCACAACGGAAGAGTCGGGAGCTCAGTAGCTCCTCGACATTGGAAGAGTTAACATCAGACAACATTCGTTTTCTACAAAAGATTGGATTGAAACTTAACAACGATGGATATCCTGGATATATCTCAAGGACCGACATTCGACGAAACACTATGGGAGAAGGAATATCACACACACAACCCTTACACTTCATCAAAATTAAACAATAATGATGAAATAAGAATTCCCATTCAACAACAAGATATTTACACATTACCATGTGAAAGTTATTTGTACATCGAAGGAAGGGTATTAAAATTGGATGGAAAAACTGCTTCAACAGTTCCTTTTATAAATAACCCAATGGCATATCTTTTTGATGAAATAAGATATGAGATATCAGGGGTGACAGTTGATTCAACAAAAAAGGTTGGTATAACAACTACATTAAAAGGATTAACATCATTAACACCACATGAGAAGAATTCAATAGTCACCGCCGGATGGGTTGCTCCCGATAAAGACACTATAACACCTGCTTCCAACGGTCATTTTGATTTTCATGTACCTTTACGATTGCTTTTAGGATTTGCTGAAGATTACAAAAGGGTTATAATAAATGTTAAACAAGAATTAGTATTACTCAGATCTTCAACTAATAAGGACTTAATACTTGCAGACCCTGCAACTACGGAAGATAAACTGGAATGGCAACTACAATTGGATAAAGTTGTTTGGAGAGTACCTCATGTAAGATTGGCTGATGAACATAGAATCGTATTGTTAAGAAAGTTAAAATCTGACCGTGACATTGTAATGCCATTCCGAAGTTGGGAATTTCATGAATACCCTACATTACCTCAAACAGAACGACAAACATGGACCGTCAAAACATCAACTTACTTGGAACGTGCAAGGTACATAATACTCGGTTTTCAAACTAAGCGAAAAGATGTTATTACTGCAAATGCTGGTCAATTTGATCACTGTAAAATAAAGAATTGTAAAGTTTTCTTAAACTCTCAATTCTTTCCATATGACAATTTAAATGTCATGTTTAGCAAAAAACGTTTTTCCATTTTATATGATATGTATGCAAGATTTCAATCATCATATTATGGAAAGACTAATACACCACTATTATCACCTGATCAGTATTATTCCAAAGCTCCAATAATTGTAATCGATTGTTCAAAACAAAATGAATCAGTAAAATCATCAAGTGTGGATATAAAAATTGAAATGGAATTTGAAGAACCAGTAGCGGATGGAACTTCGGCATACAGTCTAATTCTACATGATAAAATAGTTACTTACACACCACTGACCGGAATAGTGAAAAATGTACTTTAAAATATTAGTACAACTACTGCAAAATATTGAGGTTAGAATTATCTTCCTCAATTTTTAAGGTTAGAATTTTGTTTATAAAACACAAGTTGAAAATAAACAATTATGTAATTGTATAAATTTCAAGAATTTTACAAAAAATATAAAAGCAGGAAATTAACTAGTAGAAACTTCATTCTATCTTCAACCGTCGTATGGGAAACATCGTTCGCAAGATGAATTCTACTAACGGAGAAGAAAATACACCTCTAATGGATGAAAATAGTTCTGATATAGAAAAGCAAGTTGAACAAGAAATGGATGAATTCCTCAAGTTTAACAAACATAAGAAGAAAGAAGAAGAAGGAGAAGATGAAAAAGAAGTAAAAAGAAAAAAGGTTGAAGTTAACATTACAACAAATATTTTAACAGAAGTATTTCTTCGAATTTTCTACCCTATTTCTTCATGCATGACAAAAAGTATATCTGTTGGAATTGTAAAATCATTGGATTATTCACCAATTGTTATGTTAAATCAAGGAAGTAAAATGGTTATCTTTACTGAAACTTCTTGGGATTCTCTAATGAAACATTTACATCTTTTGGAATGTTATTTAACTAACAACACATTTGGAAAAAGAACAAGATTAAGTTTATTAGAATCAAATATTGAAGTTGATATAATCAAACATCGTGGGGGACAAGTTGTTCGCTTCAAAGATTTAACTAGACATGATGTAAAATTACATTTCACTAAAGAAGAATTTTACACTTTAAGTTGTACTACCGGTCCTGTCACTAGATACTTAAAACAACTAGTATTTTCAAGTACAATAATTAAAGATTATCTAATCGATACATTGGACAGACAACCATTCATTCCAATTTTATATGGTCCTGTGGATACTTCAATTTTTAATCGAATACCTCAAGAAGTGGATATGTGGAGACAATTAAACAACTATCACACCAATTTTAATATAAACGAAGAAGCGCAAGAAATAAAAGAAGAACAATCGTGTTTGTAATAACAGTCAGTTGTGGATTAGACTTCATCATGAACAAACGGGTTTCGTTTTCTACTGCATCACAGTTAATGGAAGTTAAAAGAGGTATAATTGAATTTCAAGCTTTTCGAGGGAATGATGGAAATTTCATTATTAAAGAATTAGTAATTTTGGATATGAACACATCTGTAATTTATCATTACTTGTTCAAACCTCCATTTCCATTCAATAAACTAACAACTAAAGCGAAAGTTACAAACAAATGGTTAAACAAACATTTTCATAACTTAAAATGGGATGAAGGTTTTATTCATTATAACATGATGCCGCATATTATGAATCATTATTGTAAAGAGTTTAAAACTATCTACACAAGAGGATTGGAAAAAGCAAATTGGATACAATCATTTACAAGCAATGAAGTGATAAATGCAATAATAGATAGAGATTTCCAATGCTACTTTAATGAACTTTGTATTTCATCAAAAAGTTTTAAACATCGAAGGTCACAGTGTGCTTTGAAGAATGCCTACCGCTTGAATAATTTCCTTCAACAAAGTGGTGGGGGTAGCATCAGTGGTGGGGGTAGTGTCAGTGGTGGGGGAAGTCTCGATAATAAAAGTGAGAGCGCTACCATGACACAGCATGAGTATTACTCGAACCTCCGAAGAGACAACATCTCCAACGGATATTCTTATTAACAAGAAGATTAGCATCAGCAAAAACATTAAGATGGCATCAAACAACTTACTTCAAAATTTAGTTGAACAATTCAACGCTCATTCAAAATCAACAATCCTACCTACAAAGAAATGTTCCGAGCTGAAAGAAGAAAAACACTACATCATTCATACAATAAAGAAGATGGAAACTTCAGTAGGTGATGCTATAAATTGCACATTAAGCGAGGCACCTTATACAATTGGTGATGAAGCAAAATTTCAAATCTTCCTACCAAAGCGCTTCGTACAACTACTACAAAATGAATATCTTCGTATAATTCAACCCGGCGCACTCTATTTGGTATCACATGGACCAAGTGGAAACAACTCTACTGAACTTACAATTCATGTAACACCTACTACTGATTAGTTTGTACATAAGATTGTAAATATTTCTTTGAATTTGTTTCTCAATAAATATGATATAAACCTAAAAAAAATAAAAAAAAAAAATAAAAAAAGCAACATATTGTAATGTGTTTGTACATTACAATATGTTGCTTTTTTTAAAAATTCCATGGGATGACCTTGACCCAATTTTGTGTGATAATAAAAGTGAAAATCAACTTGTTAAATTCATCAGTCTACGACTACCTTTCGTACCGTACACATCTCACTCTCTATCACTAAATACAAAACTTCAACATGTCCCTAAAGGTTAAGTGTGCATCTTATGATACCAACACCATAACTACTTTTGAACAACTTGAAGATTTAACTAACGAAATGCGAGTTTTACTTACCGGTGGTTATCACTTAACTGTTGATGTTAGTGCTACTAATACAAGGATGTTCACTAAAACAAAATATTGCGATGATGAAATATTTTTTTCTACACAACCTACAACTTCTTCATCGCCAGCTGGTCAACATAACGTCAAGTTCCAGAAGTATTACCAATGTTGAATAACTTTTAATAAATAAAATTACAACTAAGGAATCACCTGATCAATATCAAGTTCATAAAAAGGATGTAACAGTTTGATAAATAATCATTCGCTTCTCAGCTCTCGCCACAACAAGATCTATTCTACAAAATGTTATACAGAATGATGATTGAACTTGATGGGAAAATCTATGGAAAGGATTATAACACTGTTGAACAAATGACTCAAGATTTAGATGTATTAACTAAAGAAGGATATCAAGCTAAATTAATTTTAAAATTTCCTGAAGTACATCCACTATCAACAGAAGAACTTATTGCTATGGCTAAGGCAGAGAGAGAAAAAAAGTCTGAAGAAAACAAACAGAAACAAACTTCCTAAATTTCAATAATCCTTACACTTGTAAGGTATAATTTTTTAAAACTCCATTTGAATGACCTTGAAATTACCCCTACCACTTTTCATAGTACATAAAACTCGCTATTCATCACTATACAATCTTATTCTTTCACTAGACTCCGCAGCGTCAACATGGAAGAGCAAAAATACAAGTACAAACCTCGTTACTGTTGTGAACAACAGTGTACAGATTTAGGACCAATGATGGTGGATGGGTTAGCTTGTACTAAATGTGAATTCTTCGGATCTTGTTATTGCAAATGTAAAACAAAACAACTACCGCCACCGGAATTGCGAACTTTCAAATTTTACAAATCAAGATATTTTCATACATGTTGTCCTCAAAGATGTTTCAAATTTCACCCTCTAGATCTTGCTCACTGTCAACGCACCAAGTCTCATCAAGATGATTTTTGTACACATATGATAAAAAGATGTAAATACAGATCAGATTGGTATTCCGATCCTGTAGAACCATCAAATGTATAATTTCAGTTTTACACTCTTTTTTAAAACTTCAATTGGATGACCTTGAGATTTCCCCCACCATTAGTTCTAATTTTTATATAATATTAAATCATTCCACTTCCAACACTCTAACTAACAACATGGAAGGAAAATTTATCAAGTTTGAACATATAATAACTGACAGGGAGGAGATGGAAGAATTGTTTCAAAACTTACTTTCTGTCATTGACGAATATCCTATAAGATGGTTCAGAATTGTAGTTCAATATTTAAATCCTGGTGAATTGTTTTCTTCATCGAGTGAAGAGGATGAAACAACTACTTCGGTTCAAATAATTGAATTAAAAGACGAAGAAGAAGAAGAACTAAACATTTTATTCAATCATAAGCTCAAGGTCCCCTATATAGAAGCCCCCTCCCTAGAAAGCCCCCCTCCCTAAACACCTGCTCAAGGTCGCCATTATATAAGCCCCCTTCCCTAGGCGCTAATCCTCATTCGATTGCCAACTCTCTAACGATGAACACTTCTCCATTGGCACGAATGAATGCTAGTTTTGAAATAAACTCAAAAGATGATTTACAAGAAATATTTAATGCTTTAAATGAAATTATAGATAAATTTAACGCTATTACAATGAATTTGGAAATAACTTACGCTTGTCCTATTTGTAATAAGGTTGAAAGTTCTGATGAAGACAGTTTACTAAATACTACTCCTCTTACCCCTCTACAGTCGGACACAACTTCTGAGGCAAATGATGAGCAGCATCTTTCCCCCACCGCTTCTATGTAACAACGCTCTTTCCCCCCACCACTTCTTTATTTAACCGACATTTCCCTCTTTTAACTCTCATTCCATCCTCGCCTCTTCAACTATCAACATCGCTTCTTTCAAAATTTCAAAAAAACACAAACATGATGGATATGATGGATGAAGTTCCATTTGTAACAAGGATGGAAGAGGATAAATTGAAATTGGAAATCAAACGATTGGAAATGGAACGGGAAAACCAACTCGAGATGTTACGTTTGTTCAAACTTTTTAAATACATCATCTGGGGACTCTGCGTTTACCTTCTCATCGTCGTCGGTGTTTGTGTTTACAACTCTGTAGTTCATAACAAAACTTCAACTTGTTTAAACACTGCTGTCACACATTGATTGTATGTTTTTCACAAATAAAATTCACAAACCTAATTCTATACCTATCCCGCTATCACCGGAGTTAGTTCCACTCTCCGAACTATTACTCCGGTGGTAGCGGGATAGGGTTTTTTAAAACTTACTCTGGATGACCTTGACATACTTTCCATAACCCAATTGTCAAGTTGAATTTCAAATTTCAAATAACATCTCCTCCCCCACCGGAAGCTATATGGCATGGCATATGGCGGCAGCGACTGATTTGGCAGCTGGCCGATGGCAGCTGGCCGGCAGCGGCTGGCAATTGGCACGACTTCCGTTTTGAAAGTAACCAAACCCCACTACTACCAACTTCCAACTTATACTCTTTCACAGTTAAATGTGTAAAAGTATGTAATGTTATTTGTTTGCCTTTTCTTTATTCCGTTACTAAAATAACAATAACCCAACACCATGTTAAAAATTAATTTTCAGACTTGTTTTTAAACTCAGCAAATTTGTTCTGGGTTTGAGACTGTTCATAAATTTATTTTTGGACACAAATGCTCTTACATCAAAATTTCAAACAAAACCTGTAGGCCTATAGGCTACGCTAAATTTTTAGATCAAAATAAAATACATTGCTACTACAGACACTCTTCGTATATAGAAGATATTGTAAAATGAACACCGTAAGTTCCATATGAAATTTCTTTTTTATTATTAGGGAAGTTGTATATTAACATGGTAAAAGTTAAACATTCGTCCACGTTGAACCTGGGAATAATTTTTACTAAAGATCGCCACTGGCATGAATTCGACCAAAAATTTAGTTGATCTTTACATAATACGTTTTAAATATAGACTAACTTTAAATGTCCATTCTGTTCTTCCTGATTTGAAAGCATTTGTTATTACAACAGCTGAGTTGGTGTTTGCTTATCTTTAATACAGCACACCTTTCTAACGGTATGTGCGGATATCTCTTATGAAGTAGCCTGCGCAAAAATTGAGAAATAGGAGGAAATTAAATATTATGCTTGAGAAGCTTGCGTAGCCTATAATTTTTAATTATCTGTTAGTTAATTTTATAAACGTGGCGGTTGGGGAAGTGCTTCTTTTACCATTCCATGTAAACTTAGTGATAATTTTTCTATCTTTTGTGGAAAATATTTGTTTTTGTACTCAACATAAAAGAAATGGCGCTAAGAAATTTTGAAAAAATACAGTAATTTTGTTGCATAAACTTTTATGCTTATTGTTATAGTCTATTTATCCTTGAGCTTAATTCTAATTTCTTTAATCGTCTAAAAATTGATTTGTGTAAAGACGCGTAAAATAAAAAATAAATCTCTTATCTGTGAATAGTTTTAGAATCGAAAAAAAAAAACAATTAATTTAATTAAACTTATTCGTGGACATTTACCTAACACCGTGACGTCACATGTCACATCACTGGACTCGGAAATTTTTGACGAGTGTCTTTTGTCAGGACTGGTTAAAACTGATAACCTGATAACATCAAAGAAATTAAACATCCCTTATTTTGTTTGTTAATACTACGTGTTGCTCGAAATCGAGCAATTTATTTAAATACAGCACAAATGTTACTTTAGCTCTAAATCAATGACTTCCGACCAATCCAATAATGTGAAAATCTAATCGCCAATAACTACACGTATTTACAGCTGATTATTAACAGATGTTTCAATAAATGCTTTATTCAGTCCCCAATGTTATTTCAATGGGAAATTTTGAGATTTCAATGTTGGATAGCGCCTTTATTTTCAGTCCGATTCTCATCAATTTTTGGCGGAAACAACTACAGACCAAGCCTGTGGCGCTGTGACGGTTGGCGGTTCGGGGTCCGCCATTTTTTCTACTCATCACCTCCACCTGTTGTTCCGTTCCAGTTCCAGACGCAGACAGACGGCCGTTGTTGTCTATTCGAAGAATAGACCTAGAGTGACTAAGAGTCTCATATAGCTATTCTTTGCTCCACGATTACGCTCGATAGAAGTAACAGATTGGCCTCAAATTTCAGTTGAAGATTCTTTATGCAACTGTTAAGTGCTGATGCGTTTTTGAAAGTAGTTGGTTGGATATTAATAAAATAATCTTAAAATGTGACTTTTTCATTTTTCCCATAAGAAATGCATTGGAGACATTTTTAGTGGTCGGTGCTGTGTTTACTTTTTTAGCAACGTCTTTGCGAGTCTTAACAATCAAGACTGAGACGTTCTGATTGGTCCAGTCCGGGTCCGGGAGCGGGGTGATGGGGTGAAGTAGTCGCATAAACATAAACAAAGTTGGATGTAGAGAGGTTATGACAAATATGAAATTGACGGCTCTAATTAAATTTAATTTGAGTAACGAAAACCAACTACATTGTATACACAGCTAATTAATGTCCTTTCTTAAAAAAAGTGTATTATGAAGTAAAATTTGAACAGTAAGTACTAGATTGTTTTATTTATTGACGTTAACAACTTTTGGTACCGGTAGGCTAAGCCTTTTAGGGTCAATTAATTTCAGTTTCATTAAGTGCATGTTGTGTATCAATGTGTATTCATTACATTTTGGATTTTAGTGAGTACACCTTAAAAAGCAGATAAATCATGAATTACAGAAGAATACCGTAAAGGCTATGTTTGTATCATTCCTGTAATTTTCATACTGTCAGGCTAATTAATTCACTTTTTTAAGTAACTCAGAAGCGCTAGGCCTAACTGACAATTGTGAATCTGATAATAGTTAACCAAACCAATTATCTGCAACAATTAATTTAATGTAACATATTTTGCTTTTAAAATTAACCAAAAGTCCCGGTTCAAGGGTCAAGTACAGTAACTTAATATGGAAGACAACTTGTTTTGGGTGTTATGTGAAGGACTTGAGGCCTAAGAAGATAGTATGTTTTGAGTAGATAAATAGAGACAGGCCTAGATAGATCGGTAATAGTTCGTTATCCTACTCCATAGTTTTTATCAATGGTTAAAATTTCAAAATTTGCGATAATATTGCTATTTTATGGATAGGTAATGCAATCACTGATACAGTTACGATTTCATTAGGTACACTGATTCAGTTTTCTAAAAATGTCCTGCGACGTTAAAACTAATATACTGTGCACAAGTAACCGAAAATAACCAAATCAAGTAGTCTATTAATTTTAAGTAATGTAGCCTAATTACATTAAAGGAAAACAGAAAACAAACCATGTTACCTAAGTTTTTATTTGTAGGCCTTAATTGTCAAGAGATGCAGACTTCATAATATAGCGTCGTCACACAAATATGCTGCTAAATACCATTCAGTAAAGTATTTTTTACCAAATTGTATTGAGGGAATATGACTTTTAATTGTTTCCAAAAACAATTGATTTGTTTTATTTATTTTTTTTATTTTTGGTGTAACTACGCCAGAGGCATTTCTTAGCGTTTTGACTGGGAACTGTCCAAACCCCAGTCTTGTTAAGTTACTATCTAACCTTGACCAGTTGTTAGAAAGCATCATTAATTGATGGCCCAATGAAAAATGGCAACTGGGTCCGGAATCAAACCTTAGAAAAGCTACTAAATTTTCCCAGGATCGAACCGGCAACCCTTAGATTCAATGGCGAGCACTATAACCACTCAGCTACCCAGCCAGTTTGTTTGTTAAAAATATTGCTCTCCATAAAAGTGAAGGAGGCTTACGGTTAGATTTTTAGGTTTGATTGTTCGTTGGCCTATTTCATACCTTAATACCGGTATTGTTGTTGTGGGTACAGTTTCATATAGCGCCTACACTACTATTGAATGAAAATATACATCGATATATCAATTGAATAGGATTGAAAATTACTGTGAAAAATACAAAATTTCACGTAGCATGACAATATTTATTCTAACAAACTAACATTAACCTCAACTAAAATCCATTAACATGAGGAATCATCCTAAGCCCAGGAAAGTCCACATTTAAGTAAGATACATAGGTAGGTCTAATTGTTCTTATATTCTACGTTTGTTATTTTGTCATTATGATTAAGTTGTGTTTTGGTTTTGTTAATGTTGATTATGTTAGGTTAAATGGTTTGTTTTTTATTGATGTGGTAATAACTAGGTATACAATGCAGTTGTCTGCTTGCAATATTGAGGGGAGCAACTATTTTTTAAATCAATAATAGCAAATGTTTTATAGGTAATTCAAGTGAGCTTGTTCGCTACGCTTACTCGTCGTCAGATTTAGGTTGTTCGCTGCGCTTACTCGCCACAAGTCTGCAATACTCTAATAATTTTTTACTACGCAGGTTTGCTGCAACGGGCCTATTATATGTTTAAATGGTGCGTCGTCCAAGATTTGCACCTCCTCTCTGTAAACGTGGCATTTCATTCACGTAAAAACACATTATAATAAACAAAACAGCAATTTCACATAAAACTACTGTACAGTAGACTCCCTCTTAACCGGCCACCTTTAAAACGGTCGCCACTTTAACGGGCCTACTCTGGCACAAACACATCGTCTTTTTAACTGGACATTTTTTATCTCAACATTGCTTTAACCGGCCATGTTTCGTGGGAATCTTTGTTTTCTTAACTAATGTATCATTCAATTCCACATTATATCATGATGTTCTCAAACCACCTAAAATGTACTGTCCTGGACTAAAGTGTATGCCACTGGAAGTGGATGTGTTTGGACCTGCTATCCAATAGATAATATAGGAAACGACTTATTATTAGTTTTTTTTGGTCACTGATTTCATCGGTGTCGGATGTTAGCTATAAATTATATAGAGTAATATATTTATAGTTGGTTTTTCAAGCCATAATTGCATTTAGGCCATATGAAATTGTAGGTTGGAATTTTTAAATGTACATTGGTTTAACCGGCCTAATCATTAACCGGCCGAGGCCTGGTCCCGAGATGGACGGTTAAGAGGGAGTCTACTGTATTCACAAACAGCTAATAGTAACAGTCTGCAGTTAAATTTGATCCTTATATTTAACAGCTGTATTTAATCATCACACAGTAAAGAAACCAAATAAAATATTTCTCCTATTAAAATAACATGGTAAATTTAAAGGGCCGTAGGGCAGAACCCTTATGTCCGATTTGGACCATTTCAGATTTATACCTTCCCATAGATGGTTACTATGACCGAGCGAAATTTCGTGAGGATCACTCCAGCTGTTCAGGAGGAGTACGTGTAAATAAAAAGCCAGAGTGTAGTATAGGAGCTTCGCTCGCTCCCCTCAGAAATGTAAACAAAATAGGGGTACGGTAATTACTAATTGTGATCGTATAAGATTATTATTTAGGCTATCTATTGATTGATTTGGTAAATTTGTTGATATGATAGATATATCCATCTGATCTATAGATATTTTCATTCAATATTAGTGTAGGCGCTTTATGAAACTTGTTGATTTGATTGTTTTCATCGCAAAATCAAAATTTCATCCAGTGATAAAAACAATGGAGTACGATAACGAACTTATACCGGTATTCCTTGTCAGTAGGCCTATCCATTCTACTCCTCAAGTAATTTTTAGGCCTAACTTAAATAATTTGTAGCAAATTTCAATAACATATTGACCTAGGGAAAATACTATCATTATAGTAGTCAGGGTAAAACCTAAGACAGGAGCCAAGATAGCTTACTTTTCATTTTGAAGTCACGAAAAGCAAAAAAACAGCGTTTGTTCAAATTTTAGCGAATTTTCCTTTTACAAGGAATTATGCTTAGGCCTACGTTGAGACATAAGCCCATGGTACTTTTCGTTTTGAGAATAATAGAAGAAAAAAAAGACTTGTAGATTTGTAAGCTTATGTAGGCTCTAGGCCTTTGTGTTTCCCTTAACACAATAACTCTTGAACTTAACCTCCACTTTGTTTTTTTAATTTGGTACACCAGTGTAAGATAGCATTTATCAGGTGAAATTCTAAAACCAGCATGATTGGACCATGCAAAAATGTTTTTTATGGGTTTACAAAAGGGTATAAAATGGGTTTTTGGCATTAATTTATTGCTCTATACTTTGCAAATTTGACATTTTAAACTCAATTTATATGCAGTAGAGAGCAAATCTAAATCCATACTAACCATGACAGGGGGTGGTTCGGACAATCAAACACAAATATGATTTACCTTCTATTTAGGCTATAACTATTAAACAATTCATCATAAAATTCCAATTCTTATTGTTTATATTCCATATAATTTAAAATAATTAATGGACATTATTCCATCAATATTAAGGCTGCTTTTCTGTAGTTGGATCTTGGATCGGTTTTTACAAACTCACTAACCATGTAACATCCATGCAACTCTTGCAGCTCTATCCGTACTCGTTTGATAAGTATTTGAACGCCGAGTAAACATAAGAATCTTATTTATTTTATCCCTTCTTTATTTAAAAAATGCTATTACAGTATTAGTAAGTTTAAGTGCAGTTGTAAAATACAGTAGGCTATCAACTTTTTTGCTACGACGCTATGCAATGTACTTGTTACATTATTATGAATAAAGGATCTTAGATAGTAAATATTTATTTAGCAAATTTCCCATAGGAGAGAAGCTATTACCGTAGGTCTCATGGTAAAATCTAATCACGGAACCATGTTACTTTTTTTGTGGTGCCCCGAGACCAAAAATAATGGTCATTAAAATTTATACATATACATATGTATATTTGTCCCTAGACACGATAACTCTCGTAAAAACAGTCTGATCTGGACCAAATTAGGTAGAGATGTGCAATCCTACTATTATTAAGATGAGTTCATCGCACCTACCGGAAAGAGTAATTTTGGATGGTTTTGTTTCTCAAAAATAGGTTTTTTTGTTTTTCATTTTTAATTTTGCAAAATTTTAAATTTTGATTTTTACCACACAGGAATTAGCTTGAAAAACACACAATATAGGACATTGAAACTTTGCTCCAGATCCATTGGTTACCGAGATATTAAAAAGTTTTATTATTTAGTTTGGTAGGGCCTACCTTCATTTGGTTGAGATCCATCTATTTATGGTAAAAAATCTAGGTTTTAGCGAATTTCCCTGTAGGGAAAACGCTATTACGGTAGTAGTTACGGTTAGACCTACCCCTTGGACCATGATACTTTTTTTGTTTTGAGGTATTTTGTAAAATATAAATCTTACAGTAAACTTTAAATGGGGTACAATCCCTTGTTTTTAAAGAAGTTTAAAATTAAGTAAATAAATTTTTTGTAAATGGCTGCCATTTTTCAATATGGCAGTCAACTAAAAAATTTCAAATATGAACCCCCAATTACAATGTCATTTTTGGATCTATCACGCAATTTGAAGATTTTTTCATTCGTTGACATTTTTCTCTAAACTTAACAGTTAGGACGCTACAGGCAATTGAAGTTAATTTTTAGTCCCACAAGAATATAACATGGGGCTAACTTTAATTGATTATTTCTCCTAATCCATTCAGTTAAATAAAATATACTCATGAATAAAAATGTCTTAAAATAATGTTTTAAGATCATATTTTTCATAATAACATAAAATTTTTACAAATTTTATTATTTGTCTACTATACTTGTAAAAAATTATTTATGCGTATCTGACCATTTTAGTGAGTGGAATGGAGATATATATAATATATTTATACTAGCTGTTTCCCGTTACGGCTTCGCTCGTGATTGAATTGATTTTATTGGTAATTAAGCTTGTTCGCTACACTCACTCGCCGTCAGGTTTAGCTCATCCGCTAATCTCACTCGCGGTTACTCTAACCTTATATATAAGAAATCACTGGAATACCTGAAATTAGAATTTTTCATTGAATTTGTTTCTTAGCAACCAATAAAAATAGATAAAATATAGATTTTCAGATTTTTTCAAACTATTGTATGCCCTCTTGGTCAGAGCCCTTTAGACAGATTTGCACCTTAACTACACACAAACATCCTTGAATAATGCTTAATAATGCCTGAAAGTTTCATTACAATCTGTCGAGCGGTTTCGGAGTCCATAGGCAACATACATACATACGTATATTCTCTCTTTTATGAATATAGATAAGTGTCGGTGAATGTGATAACTTTTGAACAAAATCTCAGATTTTGATCAAATTTGATAAAGGAAGTGTAAGGCAGCATTTACTTTATCGAGTTCGCAAACCAGAATGATGGGACAGTGTTAACAGGGTTTTAAGGGTTTTCAAAAGGGTCTAAAATAGGTTTTTGGCTTTTTTTGCCTTAATTTATCAAATTCCAAAAATTTAACCAGAACCATTTAAAAAATCTAAAAATCAAACAATTTAGTATTTTGAATTTTTGATCTGGTTAATAGCTCAAATGGTTATGGAGAAAATCCAAAAATAAGTTTTCATTCTTAGGGAAATAAACAAAACCCTCTATCTTTCTTATTTATTGGCATAGCTTGATAAAATTTGGTATGTAAATTCGCTAGGAAAGGTACAACTTAAATACATGCTTCCAAAACCCATATGGCAGCAAACCAACATACTCACCACAATGGAATTTGTGGAAAAAATAAAATATCAAAATTCGGTAGGAAATTCTCTGAGTATGCAGGTCTGCTGCGACGGAAGTATTTGTAATTATTATGGCAGCAAACCCTGCATACTCTTTTTCCATGTTAATGATAATGTTTATGAAGAATAGGCAAACTCCTTTATTTATGAACAGATATTGATGAAACTTAGTACTGTATATGGCTTCATATGGCCGAATTTTTTTATTTTCAACGACATCCCATGACAGTAAACATATACATTACTCATTTGTATGGTGTTTATGGGAAAAATACAAAATATCAAATTCCTTTCCAAATTCACTGAGTTTAGCAGATCTGCTGCGATGAGGGTATTTTACTTTTAGCAAGTTTCCCTATATGAACTGTAGCTCTTTTGAAGATCTTCCCAAAAAACCTCACAGATTGTTCTATTGGACCAACCACATAGTCACTGGACCTTAACTTAAAAAATAATAAAAACGAAATATTTTTGAAACCATTAAATTTGGTTTTGAGGTTTAACAAGCGAACATAAGGCAGAGTCATACGACCAAAACTGTAGTTTGTATAAATATTTTTCAAAAATATTATTTAGATTTTTTATAAGATCTATTGTTTTGACACTAACACTCGAAATCAGGAAAATGCATAGTTAAAAATGCTTTAAAATATCACAAAAATATATATAGAGAGTTAGAGGTGAGAAATATGTAGGCGGAAAGGAAAAAGGGACCTGTTCGTGGTAATTTTTGATATTTAGTTATTCATATTTTTGAATTCCTCATTTAATTCCTAACAATTTTGCGCAAGTCCTGCAAGTCTACGATTTTTTTGTTAAAGATATAATCTGTTTGAAAACTCAAATTATCATAAAACATTTATTTTTCATATTTAAAAAACTATTTTGGTACCAAAAGAAAGCTGTAAATGTCCTCTTAAATGGGAACACCTATTTTTGTCTTAACTCACAGTAGTTTTCAAGAAAAAATGTTTTTATAGAAGCATGTAGTGAAAATTTGATATTTCAGAAAAGGGACCTCTTCGCGTTCCTATGTTATTTCTCCATAACGAATTGCAAAACTGCCATATGCGACCTCTGGGCAGCCATTTCTGGCTTTTATTTATTGAAAGATGTTCTATATTTACAATTATCTCGTAGTAGTTCACCTCGTCGCTGATAGAATTCGTCAGAGTGCAGTTTTAAGAGTGTAGCATAGCTTTTAGATTGGTTTTGAAAAGGGACCTGTTCGCGGCGCGGCAATGTTATTTATCCATAAGCGCAAAGAGGTACCTTTTCACAAGCTAGACATCGACCGTTATTTTGAATGTTTTATGCCATTACAAGTGTTTTCTAATATATTTCAACCGGTAAAGGACGAAATGGAGCATATTAAAATGCAAACAACCAAAAATCGATATTTTTTACCTCAATCGATAAAACTGCCCATACTGTAATTTTTACTTTGCCGCGAAGAGGTCCCTTTTTCCTTTCTCCCTCACTTATAGCAATTAGTCTGCATTAACATTGTTTGTAACCTGCATTGGGGTTAGTCTCGGTGTTTATTCTGTGTACATCGATTTCTTTGGTGTTACTGTAATTTTTAACTGCTTGTTATTAATGAAGTGGTCAAATGAAATCTTGTAGAGTTCCTTGAGTATTATCATACATAGTTGAGTCGACACATTGAAGATAAATTCAAAGTGGTAGGTACGTGATGTCATAAAAGTAAAACACTTAATCGTCCTTTAATTTTTATTTAATTCCTGCAGTACACCATCCCTTAATCAAGGCGGGCAAGGTCAAGCAGATAGTGTTGTTCAAGTGAGCTTGACTCTGGTTGACTTAGTTCACCATGGCTCGCTTCTCCAGGGTTCGTGCTTGCCTGTGCTCCATCTGCAGTTGGTTTTTGCACAAATCAAAGGACGCGAGCAGACCCAAGCATTCAGCACGAATCCACCCAGTGACCCAGTACATACTACTTCTGGTCAAAAGTTGGCGTATGTTGGTTTGTATTGATTTCTTTGGTGTTATTTTATAACTGCTTGTTATAAGTGGTGAAATGAAATCTAGAGTTTCTTGAGTATTATCATACGGAGTTTGTGTTGTGGGCCCGGCACTTAAGCACATCAAAGATATACGCAATCTGGCAGATGTGAGGGGTTGTATAAGGGGTAAACTTAATCATCCTGTTACTGAAATTAAACTGAAAAAGGATTTGGTAATGCCTAACTACACTGCTTCACTGTTCGTCTAAGAGTTCCGAGATCAGCTCAAACAGTAACAGCGATAGTGTATTTCATGAGTTCGCTGAGCGAGTTAAACCCAACTTTTGCTCCAGCATTTGCCCAAACAATTTGGCGATAGTATACTAAAGGCATCACTAAACCATCAATTTTAACAAGTGACCATTAAATTATGTAAAGGAGCTTGAAAAAAAAATTATTTTTAATTTTTAAAACTTGGCATAGTTGATTACAGAGAAACCCCTAAATACATTTACCATGTTATTCTTAAGGAAACTCAACTCAAAACTGTAACTCACTTTCTTATTGGTAACATAACCTCTTAAATTTTGTACCGGAAGTACATTTACTAGTAAGGGTTTAACCACAGATAACCCATAGATATCTGTAGGTTATCTGGGGGTAAACCTATATGTGCTTACAACACCCATATGTTGTCAAATTTACCTACCTACCTGCTCGCTGTTAAGGGGAAAATCTATATTCTTATTTCTATAAGGGTTTTGTCTGTTACGTCCCTTTTTCTCTCGACCTACTGAACCGATTTTGAAGATTAAGGTGTCATTTGAAAGCTTAGGATATACCGCAGTGACGAATCGTAATTAAAAAGGTCATATTGTTTCGGGCTTCGGACCCCTCGCCTTTGATTTAATTCTAGAGGGCGCTTTAAAATGTTGACCAACATTTATTGCAAGTTCTTTAATGTGAATTGTAATTTAACAGCTGATTACCTTCAGATGAATTTTAAAAGCCAGATAGTAAACAAAAATAGATCTCTGTCACTTCACATAATCAACATTCATAATCAACATTCACGTACTGTAGGTGAGTTTCACTCATACAGAATCATAAAATGCGCAATTTGCGCACGGGCCACCTCGTAAAATAAATACCAATATGATCAAATTTGGTATGTACAAAAATTACACTATTTGTAATCTTAAAGATGACAATATAAGAGATTCTGATACCTGTAATGGGGGGGGGGGGGTTATCCTATACTATCTGTGGCCCGTTACGGCTTCACCCATTATTTTCACGGCTTCGCAAATTTTATTTTATAGATAACAAAATATCTTTAAAGGGTAACAAAGTCTTCTTCTCAAGAATCCTATTGAAACATTGACGTTGTGTTAGCGAAGCCCTGAAGGGATTTTGCAAAACCTTTTCTTAGTGAGCACCTATTATTAAAGAGCAATGTCCACTTTAAATTTCAACCCGCTAGGACTTGAGGTTCCGTGGCGCGGAGCCGTTAACAAAATTTGCAAAACCGTTTCATAATGAGCACCAATGAGAAAAATGAAAGTTCTTTACTAATTGTAACCCTGCAGTGCTGCAGGCCCTACAATCTTTGAGATCCATTGTTTCTTTGATTCACATTTAAAAATTGGCCACAAGGCATCATATTTTTCAAGCCTTTTGGGGTGAAATCATAAGGAACTTTAAAAAATATATTTTAAAAATCTTTTCTTAGTGAACACCTATTATAGTAGGATTCACGAAAATAGTCCAATGAGAGTCGATGCATTTTTGCCAGATTTATTCTAAAATACATTTTTATACTATATTACACGGTAAACATAAACACAAAATGACAACATTGCAGGGCGAGAGGGGGTGAGGGGGGAAACAGCTGTTAAAATTTCCATCGGACTATTTTTGTGCGTCTTACTAGCAAAGAGTGACTATTACCAAAGAGAACTCTTTGGCCCATGCCAAATTCCATCTGCGTACACTCTATAGTAATCTACTATATATTTGTCAAATACCACTCACTCACGTATCAGAGTATCTCCAAAACTATAAGGCCTAGTGGCTTAAAACTTGGCATGTACGTTCATCTTTGCTAAAAAACGCTCACTAAGAAACGGTTTTGCAAAATTCCGTCAGGGCTCCGCCCCGGACGAATTGAAAATTTCGTTACAATGTTATTCTTATGGGGGATTTTTAATACAAACCAAAGCAACAACGAATCTCCAAAAATAGCCAGCCTGAAGGATTGAAATTTGGTATAGACGTTCCTTTTGACCCATTGATGCTCGCTAAGAAACGGTTTTGCGAAATTCCTGCAGGGCTCCGCCCCACACGAGTTTGAAATTTCGTTACAATGTTATTCTTATGGAGCACTTAAAATACGAATCTAGGAAACAACGAATCTCCAAAACTATAGGACCTACAGGGTTGAAATTTGGGATGGAAGTTCCTCTTTGCCTATAGGTGCTCACTAAGAAATGGTTTTACGAAATTCCTTCAGGGCTCCGCCCCACACGACTTCAAAGATTTGATGTAATTAGCTGTTGGTGTTGAAGATTCAAAGCTATCAGCTGTTAGTGAAATAATATATTTAAAGGATGACGTAACCATATGACAATATTTTTTATCTTTGTAAACAACTTAACTGGTGTAAAAATGTTTATTAGTTCGAGTTTTGGTTAGGTTAGGTTTAATCTACTTTGTCAAATACCACTCACTCATTATCATCGAATCTTTATAACCATAGGGTATAGGGGGTTGAAATTTCCCATGGACGTTCCTCTATGTTAAAAAATGCTCACTAAGAAACGGGTTTGAAAAATTCCATCGGGGCTCCGCCACATAGGACTTCAAAATTTCTATCTAATGTTATCCATAGCTAATTTTTAGTTCGAATCTAGGAAACAACGAATATGAAAAACTATAGGATCTATGATGATGAAATTTGACGTGGATGTTCCTCTTTGCTCATATGTACGTACTTACTACAAAACTGTTTTGCGAAATTCTATCAGGGCTCTGCCACACACGATTTAAATTTTGGTATAATATTACTCTTATGGCTAATTTTAAATATAAATCTAGGGAACAACGAATATGAAAATCCAGATGACCTAAGGGGTTGAAATTTGAAATGGAAGACACACTTTGCCCATAGGTGCTCACTAAGAATTGCTTTTGAAAGCATCTTTAGGGCTTCGCCCCACCGGACTTCAAAATTACTTTTGGGGCATACAGGGTTGAATTTTGGCATGGAAGTTCCTCTTTGCTCATAGGGGCTCAATAAGGAACGCTTTCACAAAAATCCCTTCAAGGCTCCACCCCAAGTGTCTTCTATAATGTTACATTTATGGCCAATTACAATACGAATTGAACAAAACATCGAATCTATAAACTATACGGCCTGCGGGGTTAAAATTTGGAGTAATCTCTTTGGTCATAGGTGCTCAATAAAAAGTGGTCTACACATTTCCTTCAGGGCTCTGCCACAAATAAACTCAAAATTACTATAGACCCTACAGGGTTAATTTTGGCATAGACGGTCATCTTTGTTCATAGCTATTCACTAAGATACTAGATACTGGAAGGGAACCAATAAAAATACTCGAAGGACCTGAGGTAAACTATTAAAAAAAAAGACCTTGAAAAGAGAGATGAGATGGAGGTATATTCAACACAAGAGTAAAGAATGTTATAAACAATGGCATGTGAATTAAAATACAAATATTGAAAAGATATGATAATTATAGAAAATTATTAAACTAAGGGGGTGTGATTTGCTTCATTGTATTACTGTATATGAATTGAACAAATACTGTTTTTCAAATATAGTTTTTGAAGTCCTTTTTTAGGGCTTCACCCCTCTGGTCTTTAAAATTACTCTATGGCCTACTGGGTTAAATTTGACATTGATGTTCCTCTTTGGTCATGGGCATTCACTAAGAAACGAATTTGCGAATTTTCTTTAGGGCTCCGCCCCATAGAACCTTTAGGTTCCCATAGATCCTACAGGTTAAAATTTGACAAGGACATTTCTCTTTACTCAAAGGTAGAAAGAAACGGATTTTCATATATAGTTTTTGAACTAATTAAGGGCTACGCCCCTCAGGACTTAAAAACTACTAGATAGCCTACGGGGTTGAAATTTGACATGGATGTTCCTCTTTGCTCATAGGTAGTCACTAAGAAATTGTTTTGGAAATATAGTTTTTTAATTCATTTAGGGCTCCACCCCACTGGACTTAAAAATTACTCTATGGCCTACGGGGTTAGAAATTGACATGGACGTTCCTTTAAGTTACCATAGATCCTACGGGGTTAAAATTTTTAAGTTTACATTCTTCTTTACTCAAAGGTACAGTACTAAGAAACTGTTTTGGAAAAATAGTTTTTGAAGTCCTTTAGGGCTCCAACCCACTGGACTTAAAAACTACTCTATGACCTACGGGGTTAATATTTGACATGGATGTTCCTCTTTGCTCATGGGAAGTCACCGAGAACGGTTTTGGAAATGTAGTTTTTGAAAACCTTTAGGGCTCCGCCCCACTAGACTTAAAAGTTACTCTATGGCCTACGGGGTTAATATTTGACATGATCGTTCCTCTTTGCTCATATGTGCCCCGCTCACACTATTTCAATGTATTAATCTTAATGTATATCTTAAGGAAGAAGATTTTGTAGGTCTTAAAAGAGATTACAAACAAATTCAACACGGGCGAAGCCGTGACGGGCAACAGCTAGTTTTGACATAAATTTTGAAGGCCTGTGGGGCGGAGCCCTGAAGGAATTTTGCAAAAGTGTTTCTTGGTGAGGACCTATGAACAAAGGAGAGTGTCATTTCAAATTTCAACCCCAATTAATTTTGAAGTCCTGCGGGGCGGAGCCCTTAAGAAGCTTTTTAAAAGGGTTCTTAGTTACCTAATATAGCCAGTTTTTAATATGTTATATACGATATATATATATATATATATATATATATAACATATTAAAAACTGGCTTTACGAATAACATTAGATCAAAATCAAAATCCTGTGCTGCTGAGACCTGATGGAATATTGCAAAACCGTTTCTTAGTGAGCACCTAAAGATGTTCATGCCAAATTTCATCCCTCTATACCCTATGGTTCTTGAGATTCTCTGTCGCATGAGTGGGTAATATTTGACAAATATATGGTATATTTATGTACAACACGCCCATGGCAGCAAACCTACATCCTTTTGCCTATGGTGTATATTGGGAAAAAACTGAACTCCGATCGAAATTCACTGAGTTTGAAAATCTATTGCGACAGATGTAATATCATCACCGCACCAACCGTACGTACAACAACCGTGCAAGTGGGCGTAAATATTCATAAATTATAATACTGTATAAAAGATAGGGTTTGGTGACTAAAGATGGGTTATGAATGACCTGAAACCAGTCACAAGTAGTTAAAATTTACATCTGTAGGATAAACAAAACAATTTTTGGTAGGTTTAAGTGTGTAAATATTCTTGAATGTTCTCTGGGGTGATAGGCCTAATTATAATCAAGATGATTTTTTATTTTCTAAAAATAGGCTTTCCTTACCATATTTTTGTGTTTAAAAAAATATATAAAAAAAATATAAAGTTTGAGAAGTTTAACACTTTTACAGTGATGCGAGTAAGGCAGCCAGTTGTACTGTAGGCCTAATTATTAAAATAAATAAATTATTTTGTTTTGTGTACATGGGGCAACCTAACTTATTTGTACTATCCTAAATAATTAAAATACTGTAAAAATGTTTAAGACTAATTAATTGTAGTAAATGCTTGTAAAAAATGTGTATGACACAAATCCATTAAATTAAAAGTAACTACGAACTAAGTATTGCCTAAATATAAGAAAATTAATTGAGTTTTTATTTAGGTTTTCTTTTATTACAAGTGATTTTAGTTGTTTTTAATACCATTACAAAGTGGGATCAAATTTTTTTTTAATGTGACAATCCCTAATGCAAATTTTTAAATTTCTTCTTCGAATAGACACTTACGGGAGGTACGAGCGTACTCCTAGTAATATGAGAAACATAGTAATTAAATATTTTCACAGCTCACCTGTAACATGTTAAGTCACATGTTAAGTTATTTAATCTTATCTTTTTCATAATAATGTTTTCTCCAAGAAAGTATGATATTATATTTCTAGCTTTTGGGCACAGGTTAATGTTATATTTATATGAATATATGTATGTATGTGTATATATATATGTATATATATTTATATATATATGTATGTGTATTTATCTGCATGTATCGTAATTTTGGGTAGGCGGTGCAATGTGATTCATTTCATGAATAACACTTCCACTGAGGAAATTGATTTTAAATGTTTAAGTGAAAGCGTTTACGAAGATATTAAACTATTTAATTTTTTTAAAGAACTAAAAGCTGATATTGGGGTGAATAATGGAATAACTATTTTTAGTGCTAATGTGAGAAGCTACAATAAACATGCCGATGAGTTGATTGTGATTTTGAGCAGTTTCAAAATTCAATTTGATGTTATTGTCCTCACTGAGACTTGGCTGAATGAGAGTTGTGCGAATGTTAGAATGGATGGGTATGATGTGATTATGAATAAGACAAGTAGAAATCAGAATGATGGTGTGATTGTGTTTGTAAGTAAAAAGTTTGCTGTATGTTGTGAAGAAGTAAGTTTGTATGGCGCCACAAGTGTCGAAGTAAACATATCGTTTGGCAGTGATCGGCTCTCGGTCCTGGCCGTGTACAGGAGCCCAAGCTCGGACAATGACCTTGAACTGTTCATTGATGACCTTCAGTCGTACTATGACGCCCGGGGCGGGGACTGGTCTATGCGCTGCATTGTTGGCGACATAAATATTTGTATCTTGCCGGAAACGTTGGAACCTTTGTCGCAACGATATTTAGATGTTTTGTACGGGGCTGGTTTTATAAGTTGTATTAATGTTGCGACACGGGTAACTGGAAATACTAACAGCTGTATTGACCACTTTTTTATTGATGCCGCGCATGCAAAATTTTTAAGATCTGCTGTAATTAAGTCTGAAATGACTGATCATTATATTGTAGCTGCTGAAATCGAAAGAGAATGCAAAACTAAACTAAAGGATAAGTGCTCAATCTCATACATTGATCAAAATGTCATTACTTCACTGTTATCTGAATGCAACTGGTCACATGTATTAAATACATACGACATTAATTATAGTTCTAGCTCATTCGTAGATAAACTGCAAGACTGTATTGCTCGAGCGACCAAAGTTAAAAAAACTTTCATCTAATAATTTACAAATTAAACCATGGATCACATCGAGGCTGGTCAGGTCCATTAGAACCAGAGACAAATTTAGTAAAAATGTGAAAAAACAACCTTTCAATTTCAATTTGCTGGCTCGATATAAAAATTATAGAAATCTTCTCAACAAACTAATTAAGTCTGCCAAGGAAACATACTATAAAAATAAAATCAATCAGGCCCAAGGGAACTGCAAAATGCTTTGGAAAACTATAGCCGAAATCACAAACACGAGTAAAAATAAAGACAGTTTCCCTATCGAACATTTCATTAGGGGCAAAGATACCGTGGATGAGTCAGACATTATCAAGACAGCAGATAAGTTAAATGTCTACTACGTAAATGTCGGTGCCAACTTGGCCAGCGCTATTCCGCCTGTCCCCCGGTGCGTCGTGGACGACGCGGCCTATCAGCCCGGCACTACCTTCCAGCTGCGTCCTGTCGGTGAAGCTGAACTCGCTCGGATTGTTAAAGATTTAAAAGGGGGGTCTGCTCCGGGGTTGGATAACATTCCTGCAAGTGTAATAAAAAATAATTTTGAGATAATAAAACTCCCGCTGGCTCATGTAATTAATCTCAGCTTGCAACAAGGCATTTATCCCGATATTTTTAAAATCGGTAAAGTCATTCCTATATATAAAGGGGGGGATAAAGACAAATGTGTAAGTTATAGACCTATTACCCTGGCCAGCGTTCTGGCAAAATTGATTGACAAATGTGTTAAAATCCAATTAGAAAAATACGTCTTTGACAATGACATTTTATTTCATAATCAATTTGGATTCAGGCGCGATAAAAATATTAATGATGACCTTTTTCAATTAACAAAAGAACTCCACAATGCCGTCAGTCGAAATAAGAAAAGCTTGCTTGTCTTCATTGATTTAGCTAAAGCATTTGACACAGTTGATCGCCAGATTCTTTTAAAAAAACTTTCATACATCGGAATTAAAGGATCGGCCCTAAATTGGTTTAAAGATTATCTAAGCGATAGATACCAAGTAGTTTCAATACTAGATAAATGTAGTACGAAAATGAAAATTGATTATGGAATTATTCAGGGCTCGACTCTTGCACCTCTATTGTATTTAATTTACGTAAACAATATTGGCAGACTAAATTTAGAGAAGGGCAGCCTTTTTTTATATGCAGACGACACGGCAATTCTCTTTGAGGGCGACAGCTGGGAGGAGGTGTACGCGGTGGCGGGTCGGGGGCTGGTCGCTGTCAAACATTTTTTCGATCAAAATCGGCTCACATTAAATCCCCATAAAACAAAATACTTAGCCATTTCATTGCGAGCCGATAACGATCCTGTCGACAACCAGCTGAGATTGCACACTTGTGGCGGCCAGAATGATTGCAATTCGTTTGAATGTGTAGAGCGAGTGTCTAATTTTAAGTACCTGGGAATCGTTTTTGACAACCGACTTAAGTGGACAGATCATATCCAATCAATTAGAGTAAGGCTTAGAAAATTCATCTTTGTTTTTCGCACTCTCGGCCGAATTGTTAACCGTCAAATATTAAAAACTGTTTATTTTGCTTATGTTCAGTCCATACTGCAGTACGGTATAATGGTATGGAGGTACCCAAAAAAGCTCAATTCTGCCATTGATAATAACCCAGAGAGCCATTATTAAATCTGCGCTCGGCCAAAACCCTAGATTTCCAACTGATCAACTGTTTGATGATTTCAGAGTCTATAACATTCCACAGTTATATTTAAGATCTTTAGTAATGTACATTTTTAAAAACAAGCAGACTATTTTCAATCAATCCGTTCACTCTTATTCGACAAGATTTAAGGCCAATTCAGGCATACTTTTCCCTAGAATAAATAAATCAATCAGTACGACATGCCCTTTTTACTCTGCAAGTGTTCTTTATTCTAAATTACCAGAAAATCTTAAATGCCCCGGTCCTTGTAGTATTTCCAAGTATAAAAAATTAGTTAATGAATTTATTTTAAGAATAGGCAGGGGAGGAGTTTCCGAATACGTTACGTCGGTATACCGGCAGTGAGGGTTCTACACAGAGAGAGTGTCAATTAATGGCTGGTCTGTATGAGTGTCAGTATGTGTGTACGTTGTGTGGGGTGTGTGGGGTGTGTATGTGTGTGCGCGTGCGTAAGGGAGATGTGTGTATGTGTGTGATTGTGTGTATGCATGAGTCAAGTCTCGGGTGGTAATTTTGAATCGTCGAGAATATATGAATTTTCGGTTAATCTCCAAGCAATTAAATTATAGACAGAATTAGTATTTCATTATCTCACAATTTACAACAATAATTTATAGATTAATTTTACCCTGTAGAACATTTAATTTTAATTTTATATTATTCCCGATGTTTATTGTAGTCTTAACTACCGTAAAATCTGTATATTATATCACAAATTCAATGATCTATATCCACTAATAGAATTAAGATTTTAATGTACTGTATTATCTATACTGATAAAAAAGTTTGGTTTAGTGGTACTGATAATTGGCTCACTTTCCGCCCACAGGCCTCGGCCTATGCGGAAAGTTTTATTTCGTTGTAATCTTGTACAATCTTGTACCTGTCGGAGGACATTTAGGCCGATTTAAAACCGAAGAAAAAATTAAGAAGGATTTTACTTGGGAGGGTATATCGAAAGATGTGCGGGATTTCATACACAATTGTAGAGACTGTGCAGTTAGTAAGCCTGCTCAGAATTTTAGGTGAGGTATGATGCATCATGAAAGTCCCAAGGCTCCGCTGGATAATATCTATTAAGATTTTAGTGGACCCTACCTTCGTAGTAAAGGTGAAAACACAATGATATTAATTTGTCTGGACTCATTCACGAAGTTTGTTTGGATTATACCATTGCGTAGAGCTACTAGTGAAAGTTTGATAAAGGCTTTGAGAGAATACATCTTTAAAATCTTTGGGACACCTTTGGAAATATGTACGGACAACGGAACCCAATTCACCTCAAGGATGTTTAAAAGGAAGTGTTTTGAATTAGGGATTAAACATTACACTATAACAGAATACCACCCACAGGTAAATTCTGCAGAGAGGTATATCCGTAACCTACGGTCGGCATTGATTGCGTATCATTCTCAAGAGCACACTCGTTGGGATGAGAAACTTGATTGGATACAATTCAGCTTTAACAATGCTAAACATGAGGGACTAGGTCACACTCCATTCGAACTAATGTTTGGATACAAGCCTAACCATCCATTGTCATCATAATGGAAAGTAAAGAACCTGTTGCCAGAAAACAATGAGACGGAAGATATCAGAGAGAGATGGGGTAGAGCTACAAAAACCTGAGCTTAAGTCAAAAGCGAAATGCCAATCTGGTATAACAAGAGTCGGAAGCCGCATGGATTTAAGGTAGGGGATCTAGTGATGTTTAAAAATCATCCAATGAGTAAGAAGATAGATAAGAAGACTGCGAAACTGAGTGAACGTTGGAAGGACCATTTAGGATTCAACAATTGGTCAGCCCAATCTCTTGTGGGCTCAGTGATCCAGTCACAGGAAAATATTATCACCGAGCGCATGTCTGCCAGCTGAAGAAATTTAGGGATAGAATTTAGTTTTGGCAAGAAAAAGGCGCTAGTTGATTCTGGATCAAGTAGAAGCTTCATCATTGAAGAAATATTTTTGAAACTAGCATCGAGTAGGGGAGCAAACTGTGTAAAAAGCTGTAAAACTGGTTTTTACACTGCTACTGGAGAAGAGATTTAGGTAAATAAAATGGTTAGTTGTAAATTAAAGATAAATAGATTTTCTTGGTACTTTCAGTTTTGTGTTTACAAGGAGCTAAGTGCTAAGGTAATTTTAGGCAGTGATTTCATAAGAAAAACTGGATTGGTCATTGACTTAGCTGAAGAAAAATGTTTCTTCAAGTTTGACCAAAAAGGTGTAATATAGGTAAACTGTGAAAGTAAACAAGATGTGTTGCAGACATTATAGTGGTGTTAATGATAACCCGATTACAGAACTTGATTTAAGTTATCTTAGCCTGGAACAAAGGAAGAAAATCGTAGGGCTGTAAGAAAGTTTTTCTGATGTGCTAACCTCAAAATTAGGGCTAAGATTCATTAGAATATGACTTAAAACTTTTAGATCCCACAGTAGTGAAACTTTCACCCTACAAGCTTCCGCCACCCAAGATGGAAATAATGAGGAAACAAATAGCGAAGCTCTTGGAACAGGGAGTAATTGAGCCATCAACTTCGAGGTACTCCTCACCAGCATTTTTGGTCCCAAGAGGAGAGTGATAATTATCATTTATGAAGTTGAGGAGGATATCTACGAGAGTAATCAAGATATCTTTAGTGCCTGAAGATTACGAAGAATAGATTTTAACGACATTTAATTTCAAAAAATATCTTTCTAGGCCTAGACAAATAACTGCATTCCAATTTTTTATCATATTATATGATCGTACCGGTACGTTTTAAGTTAACTGCTAAGTTATTTCTGTAGTTTTAATATTTCTCGATAAAAATGGCCAACAATAGGCCTACTGGACTAGAGTGTCTGAAGAATAAATAAGTTAGGCCTATGTTTTATAGTTAGTTTTTGTAACTTATAACTTAGTTTTATGCATTCATTTGAATTCGAGGCCTTACTTGTAACTTAATTAACTTAGATGAATGACAATCTTCGAGTGTCAAATTGTTGCATTTTTGAGTGGCTTGAGGGACACGATTCTTGCCATTGTGCAGAAGAGTCGATGTGCCCGAAAATTATGGAATAAGGTATCTAAATCTATATGAAAGCTTTGCTAACGAATCCGAGACATCTGATAACGAAGTATCATCTGATAACGAATTTGAGGATATAATTATTGATGAAACAGAAGAGGGAAGTGGTGTTGAAGAGGAACATGGTGTTGAAGAGCAGAGTGGTTCAGATATGTTTTAGTAGTCCTGTGAACTAGGGCCTAACCTAACCACATTTGGGCTGGGTATTGGATCAACAAAAGGATTTTGGTTCGGTTACATTGAAAAATCTTTATTCGTTAAAAGTAAACAGAAATAAATGTGAACTGGCACTCAGACGCCAACAAAAGCTAACAGAAAAACATGTGAAACGGCAGTCAGATGCCAACAAAGATAGTTTGAAATCCTTTACTCAAATTAAACTAAGACATTTGATGGCCTGTGACCCTGCAGTTACGCTCCTTTATATTAACAAAGTCCGGATCCACAAATCCTAACGGGGTACCCCAGATAATAAAAATAATATTGTCACTCATCCAATGACGTCTTCCTCGTCCCCTGGGTGTCAGAATCCTTGGTATCTTGTCCAGGCTAGGAACTAGCCGGCTGCCTCCTCGGTTTTCCTTCGGTATATCTGAACCTCTTGTGAAATATATTTCTTGTCCAATCCAGTACTGCAACCCTTCAACAGGAACCCCTTTTTGTAAAATCTACTAGCCTAATTACAATTTCTATGATCTATCAAGTTCAATCTTTCTTTTTTGGAGCTGTAACGCTTCACATGACCTAAACAACAGACTTAAAGTCTTTAACGTGATATTATCAAAAGTTTTGTAAGGAATCTTGAATGAACAATTTATTATAGGGCCTAATTGAACTCAACCGCACTAGGCCTAAGTTAAGCTTGCTTTTACAAATCAGAAATTCACTGAGAGATTATATCGTAACAGTTTGCATTAATTCATGAAACTCAATATGAAATAGCGTAGCCTATTGCTTTAATCTTTCTTTCCTCCAAAATTATTAACCAAAAAGTGATTTCACACTTAGCTGAAACAGACCCGTTACAGATGACTATTATAATTATTACAATTTTACTGAAAATCTAATAGAGAGTAAATATAATTGTTTAAACCTACCTCCTTAGAGAGTGATACAGTTTTTGAAGTAATTAAATTCTTCCAATAAGATTTAAATTCACATATCTTCATTTGCTAATTTTTCTTGCCTCTGAGACACTTCTGCCTTCATTAAGATTTCAATCGAGAAAGAACGACTTTTCGGCGCGCTCACTTCAATCCCCAGCGAACGAATTCACCTATATTTTCTTCTATTTGGTAAATGAAATTGACACTGTCATAAATTAACACAACAGAAAATACTGAGTTCAAAACTCCAAGAAAAACCTCTTTATATTTCCCAAAACGAATTTAAATAGAATTTATGACAACAAAACAGTGGAACTACTTTCTGCTCCCATTGACCGCATACCCCTCTAGGACTCAATGACTCAGCGAAATTCAACCACTTGTAAATCACAGACCTCCGGAAAAGAAAGTACTGGCCAGTAACTTGGCAACTTTGCTCCTACTATATAAAATATTTAATTGAATTGTGTCGATTTTAGCAAAACCGGCACAAGTGTTGCAAAACCCCTTTATCACAACATATAAAATGTTATAATATATAATATATTATAAAATGACATATAATATGTTGTAAAATTTTTCCTCAATTTATAAAATGTTTCATTGCAAGAAGAGTGACAGGGATAATTTAGTTATAGTGCGTTACTTCGTTACTTCGTGCGTTACCCTATTGTACTTCATGTCCGCTGTGAGATATTACTCTCCCGTAAATTGTTTTCAAACACGTCTATGCCACGAAAAGTATATTTACGTTAGGCTATAGTTTATAGACGTAGTAGTTTATAGAATAACACTCGCCTACGGCTCGATGGGGGCTCCGCCCCCATGCCCCTAGTTCGTTCCCCTTAATTCATTAACGTCTCATGGGTTGAAAAAACACAAATCAAATTTCAAATAAATTGTGTCTCAACGTAGGGTTTGGTCCTAAGGTTAACAAAATCCCTAAGGTTAATCTAGGGAGAATTATTGGCAGGATTCCTAGCTATAGGTGTAACAAATACGATAATTACCAAATTATGACAACGACTAAACTTGTATTAAAATTCACTTATGGTTTTTACTATATTATGACCTAGTTGAAGTTATAATATGTACTAAATTTTCAAACATCTAAGTACCATAATAGTAAATTTAAAGTTTTAGGATAGCACCTTTTCGGTGAAAGAACTTTACAATTTAGAAAGTACGCCCCTATTAACGGGTGAAGGGGTGAGGTATAGCTAAATTTCATAAGACTAAATTTTCAGAGTGTCTAAAATAAAACGTAACACTGGCAAAACATGTATCGATATTGCAGTATATTTGGCAGATTGACGTAAATTACTAACACTTTACATGAAAAAAACTTCAAGTTTTTACGATGTTTTTGGACTTAACTTTGAATGAAATCGGAAAATAGCTGATACTATTGAAAGAACGGTTGAGGTCATAATATGTACTGAATTTCAAGCATCTATGTGCCAGTATGGTAAAAAAACTTATTAAATCAACAAGACTTTTGTGAAAAGATTTCAAAATTTTGAAAGTACGCCCATTTTAAAGGGTGAAGGGGGTGAGATACGGCAAAGTTTCACTGGACCAAACTTGTAGAGCGAATAGAATAGAAGGTAATTATGTCAAAACTCAAATTGATATTGCAGTATATTAGGCAGATTAAAGTAAATTATAAACACTATAAATGAAAAAAATGTTAAGGATTTCGGGTTTTTAAAACCTTTTTAGGCCTCAACTTTGATGGAAATTGCCCACTGGCTTTTACTATAGTTAGATTTAGTTAAGGTCAAATGTACTAAAGTTCAGGCACATATCTGCCATGATAGTAAATAAACAATATTAAAATAGCATATTTTTGGAAATGAATTTAGAAATTTTGAAAGGACACCCCTTTAAGGGTGAAGGGAGTGAGATATGGCAAAACTACACCGGAATAACTTATATAGAGCGTCTGATTTGTCCGCTCTGACGCCATGAATTTTCCCTCAGATTTTAGGTAGGACCTCTCGTTCATAAGTTACGACCTGCAATGTTGTGGTTTTACAATTATTTTGGACTGAAATTAGATTAAAACTGGCCAATGGCTGCTACTATAGTATGACCTAGTCAAGGTCATAATATGTACTAGATTTTAGACGTCCATGTGCCACAATAGTGAATAAAAATAATGAAATAACTTAATTATTGTGAAAGAATTGTGACATTTGAAAGTACGCCCCTTGTAAGGGTGAAGGGGGTGTAATATGGAAAAATGTGTGAGGACCAAATGTGTAGACCGTCTAAAATATAATACAATAATTGAAAACGTACATCGATATAGTACTATATTTACCAGATTTAAGTCAATTACAAACACACTATACGTTAAAAATGTTAAGGATTTCGTGTTATTACGAGTTTTTTGGTCTAAAATTAGGTTGAAATCGGCCTATGAATGCTATTATAGTTAAACCTATATAAGGTCATAATATTTACTAAATTTCAGACATCCATTTGCTTTACGTCCACTTTTAAGGGTAAAGGGGATGAGATACGGGAAAATGTCAAGGCACCAAACTTGTAGAGCATCTAAAATACAGTAGAATAATTGAAAAATATTTATCAATGTAGCACCATATTTACCAGATTTAAGTAAATTACAAACACTTTACATGGCAAAATTTTTAAGATTTCGTGTTTTTACGATTTCTTTTAGCTAAACTTAGATTGAAATTGGCCAATGAATGCTACAATAGAAAGGCTACTATTGGGGCATTATATGTACTAAAGTTCAGATATCTATTTGCCATATAGTAAATAAAAAAAATAAAATAGGGCAATTTTTGTGAAGAAATTTTGAAATTTTGGAAGTACGCCCCTTTTTAAGGGTGAAGGGAGTGAGATACAGTGAAATGTCATATGACCTAACTTGTAGAGCATTTAATTCCCAACTAACGATTTGCCCTCAGATTTGAGGTAGGAACTCTCGTTAAAAAGTTACAGAGAAAATAGGAAACCTTTACATATTCAAATTTTTTATTTCTACCCTTTAAATTTTTTTGGAGGGGTTGAAATGGAAAATTGGCGGATTTTAGATTTTTCCCGATGGTTTCTGAACAATAGCCACCTACATGCCAAATTTCAAGTTTGTAGCATAATTGGAAGTGGTCAATAATATTGATTCTTCGTGAGTGAGTTACACATGCGGGTGTATAGTTATTTAGATAGGAAGCCAGTAGGGTGGAACCCTATTGTACTTCCAATATTTTACTACGTTTCCTGGAATCATCAGCTACTTCACTCCCAAATTCCTGCTACGTCGGTGAAGTTAATCACGTTACAATTAGCGTGATTGATCGACCAATAAACAAACAAACTTTAAAATCTGTACGAATAAAGCACAGTAATAAAACGGCAAGTTACTTGTCTGTTTTAAGCGCCACCCACTTTAAATATGGCTCAGTCGGGTGGTTTTATGTCCGATGAGTATTGATGTCAATCTCTGTTTTCTCCACTGCGATATTGTTTATTTGAAAACAATGTTTCTGAGGATTTAATAGAATCTCAGAGTCAAGTGTAAAAGATGTAACCTCTAAAGGGCGCAACCAAAGGTGTAACCTTGAAAACTTCATACATTAACCCCTTTTTAGTTTAGCCATACGAAAACCAACACACATATAAGAACTGTGTTTTATATAAATAATTGAGCTTAAATACTATACTACAAACAACTATCCCAAATTTTATTATAACTCTTCACTGATAAAGATTGATAACGCATACAAAAATGCGAATTTATATTAAAACGCTTATATTTATATAATTAATTTTTTTTTTTTTTTCAAGACAGTCCACAGTTTTAATGACTCGTAACCTGGCGGCCGAGCTTGTGTTGGCTTTGTTAGGCGGTGCGCGAAATTAAACCAATTATCAAGGACCACGATGCCGATATGATCGGCTTTCTACGTGGTTGACTCTCTCGCGCCATTTTAAAAAATGGTATTTTTTGTATTTTATCATTGATATTATATCATGTAAAATTTTATGATTTTTTTAATGTGTTCTGCAATAACCCCTGTTAAATTATATTTTTTTAATTGATAGTGAAGTTAGTCAGAAAAAATACAAAATTTTACATCTGGATGATTTGATAGGAATAAACAATTTATTCAATAATTTACATAATTCAAATATTTTAAATTTAATATGTTCTACTAAAAGATGAAAATATACGTTTTTGTCGATTTGATCGGATTAGTCAAAAATTTTTACACGTTATTACTTAGCAGATTACTGTAATATGTTTACATTTTAAAGCTTGACCTTGGTAGCTCTAAGCACATTGAGCTGTACAATATAATATTTAATGTACTCCATTGGATATAATGACAAACCAACATTTAAAGGAGTATAAAAATCCAACTTTCGATAGCTAAATTACACATTAATTGAATTTTTTTTTTTTAATCCTCACCAAGCAAAGACAATTTTGATTAATCTTCAACGATAGATTAGAAAATATATGAGTATGATGCATTTAAAACCCCATTAAATATGGGAAAACATTGTTATACTGTAAAAAATCCCTTCATAACAATTATAATCAATAAAATATATGAATATAAATGTCTTATCAAAGTTATTATATTGACGAGGATGAAGACTAAAATAAAAAATAAAAACAAACAAGAAACTGAGAACTGCTCGCTTGATGAAAAAGTAAAGTTGATAGATTGTAAAGTTTGCGGTGTAAACAGGGCGGACAGTGACGACTTAATCTGGAGGTTGACTGGGCGGCGTGTCAACAGCGGGGCAGGGTTGGGAGCGCCGAGGGTTGACGTTGTAACACAAGAGCTGTATCGACAGCAAGCGGCGCGGCTGCCCTTCAAGATCGTACAAATAAGGTGGTCTATTAAATGCGCGGTTACAAAAGCGGTTTAGTGGTAAAAACGGTGGTAGTAGACTTACAAATGTAAAACGTTACATTGATTTGTGGGGAATGATAGGATAAGGATTATTTAGGATGGTTGGGATGTTCTAAATGTGTAACTAATACCTTGTTTGTATAAACACTTTGGTTTTTATTTGAAGTTATTTACTCATTTGTTTAGAGGAAATCCCGTGTGATTCAAGCACGCGTGGGTCATAAATACGTGACAATGTGTCCATTGTCCGAGAAAAACTTCCATTTCAGGCTTTAAGAAATTTTTCAGTAACACAAATTAAAATAAGAACAGTTAAATTATCCCAAAATATAAGTTGAAACAAAAATCGGACCATTCGTGAAACTTTTTATTAACATTCTGTGTTGCATCTATTTCAAGAATCCGATGAGTCCCAACGATTGAAATGTTGGAAATGCCAATTTATGGCGTGGGGGCATGTTGAACAATGGATTAAGTAAGAAAACTGGAATTTGGTATTTTATTTATTTATTTTTCAGAAATTAGAGAAAACACAATAATTAATACCCTAGTCGCAGAAGAACTGCGCACTCAGAGAATTTCCCATTGGCTGTAAAGATATCTAATATTTTCAATCGATGTGCAGAAGAAAATTGTTTGAACTGATCATTTAAAAATATTAACATTTTTCAAAAGTTGTGAGGTAGGGTTGAAAACATTATAGTCACGTTAGAAAAGATCCAAAAAAGGTTGATAAATAATTACAACGAAGCCGGGAACTAACATTGACGCAAGTTATAAACTGTTTCAGTCATTGTTGCAAGCAGTCATTTCAAACGGATACCTCTAAAACTCAAAGATATTTCGATAACAAAACAAGAGAACATAATCTATGTAACCGCTGAATTTGTTCACTAAGCTGATTACAAATGGCTAGCACAAAGACCCAAGCGCCTCAGGCCACCGCGCCATCGCATTTATCGGGCACAACCGAAGCTTAACTTTTGATTCAGTCATTCGCTTTGTAGAAAATAATATTATCATGATACACCATCCTAAGTTTTAAGCTCGTGTTGGAATTGGTGTATCTAAAATAAACGTTTTGTAAACTAGTAACAGGGCTGCATCAAAATTTACGGCAATGTAGTTTTGGACTTTCGTTTCTTCTTATGCATAATTACTGTTTAATTTTAGTTCGAAGATTTAGAAAACATTAAATATTATTAATAACTTTCGAGTTTAAAGACTAACTAATGAACCGTAGTCAATTTATGTTTACTGGACTGTCGTAAGTTAGTCCTGTAAAGAGATGTTTAGTTCATTAAAACAAGAGAAGAGTTATTTTTGTAAATTATTGTTGTGAAACTTGTAGTAATTTTAATACAAATAAAAAAACTTAAATAGTTAAACGAATAGAGTATTGTAGTTTTGATCGAATTAAATAACCAGCATGTACCATAGTTTTTACAAAATTCGTTTCACATATTACACATACAGTACTAAAAGCCTGTTTGGGAGTATTTTAGATAATTTTAACAATAATTTAATCAATTACCACTTTTTAACCGATGCTTTAAACAAATCCAACTGGAGTATTTCAATAAAAAGTTTTCAATTTAACTAAATTAAATTAAAAGCCTGTTTATACTGTAAATTAAATTTGTATCTATACTTATTAAATACGCTTTTAGGGATTTTTGTTTTCATAACTTCTCCTATAATTTTTAACCGATATTCAAGTTTTTGGTGTCCTTGGATAGGGATTGGTCTGTAGTTGTTTCCACAAAAAATTTATGAAAATCGGACATAAAATAAGGACGCTAAATAAAAATTAATTTATAAACTTTTCCATTAGAATAAGATTGGGTGTGGGTTGAACATTTTAAACATCTGTTAATGTGCAGCTGTAAATACGAGTATTTTTTTTGTGATTGCTGAAATCACAATATTGGATTTGTCGCATGTCGTTAATTTAGAACTAAATCATACTCTGTATTGTATCAAAATAAATTGCTCGATTTCGAGCAACTATTTACTATTTACTGAGGAGCCTATTCGAAAGCTTTAATCTACTGCTAGAAATCGCCTCCTGATCGAAATTCTACCAAAATTTTAGTTTATCTGGACCAATGAAGTTTAAAAACCTTTTATAACGAAAACATCTGTTCTTCCTGCTTTTCTAGCAGTTGTTTTTAGAACAGTTGTCTAATGATTTAATAAATTATCTTTTCTCCATAAGATTAACATTGGAACTTTTAAAGCCTGTGGGGCGTAGCCCTAGAATCCAATGTGAATTAGAATGGCATTTTTCTCATCTACAGGACTATACCTCTCTAACGGTATATCAGTAATTCATTTAACCAATTAGTTTACAAATATTTTATAACAAAATTACAACTCCGTTTTTCTGTTTTGCTAACATATGTTAATACAACACTCACAGGTGTCTAATGATTCAATCAATAACCTTAATTCCATGAGATCGACATTTAAAATTCTAAAACCTGCAGTTTATAGAACTGGGGGCCGATGTGAATTATAATGGGATTTTGCTCATCTACAGTATGGCACTAACTTTCTAACGGTAAGCATGGATTTCACCTGCTATCACACAAGCTGAGAAAAAGGAGAAAAATATCATGCTTGCTTAATATAAAGATGCTGCAGATTTATTCTGGTTCAAAATATTACTCACTAAAAAGATTGTTAGGTCTCGAACTATAATTTATATCTTAGTCCATCACATTATGTATATTTTGTGGATGATATGTTGGAACTTTCGAACATCTTTTTTACCGGGACAGATTCAAGTCAAACCATTCTTAAAATTTAAAACTATACACCATACCGGAGACGAATAGTGCACTTAATATAATCTCCTTCACTAGCGTTTCGCTTTCTTGATTAGTCAGACTAATTAATGTTTCGGTTGAACCCACCGGAAGAGTAAACACACTGAGACTGTAGTTTATACGGAGTCTGCAGCTTTGATTCAACTTTGCCAAGTGTATTCATCAAGGAGGAACTTAACTCTCGGAGAGATATTTGACTACAGCACTGCCAACTTGACGTGGATGGACCATTAATGAAGGCAGTGATGCCAACCAACTCTTCTACAGTATATCTATGTCACTAAAAAATAATCACCAATACTTTGAAAATATTTGTTGAGCGACGTACGTTTTGTTTATCAGGAATAAATTCTAACTGCATTAAATTTTTTTAAGTAGTAAGTTAATTTGTTAAAGAAACTTTGAGGCTTATTTTTAAATAAATATAAGGAGTAATTTGCTTCAATATAAGTTTAAATTGATGTTATGGTAAGATTACATGAATAGTCAATTATTAAAAGGTTTTTACTGTCTAAGAACGCTCATATTTTTGCGCAAAAATGTTTGATTTATTCTCGATTAACACATTTACGTGTGAAATATAGTTTTATTGTGTTAGTGATAAAACCATCCACTGTAGCAGGAATTTATAGGATTAATCTTTTAAGTCTTAATTTTTAGTTACACCACATTATTAATAATTCAAAACCAACAATACAAAGTTAGAGGTTTCCAATAAATTTGAGCAGTGAACACTGTAAAAATTTACCGTTTATTAAAAATAATACGAGAATAAATAAATAAAGATATAAGTTCTTTTAGTAGTTATTAATAAGACACAATCTTCGTAGATGTTTTCAGTTCATTCAGAATAGTTGAAGCCTCATAATGGGGAACAAAGATAGACGAGGCAGCCTCTCTCATTAGTATATTGTATATACCGTACCGCAAATTTCACAGCATCGCGGAGGCATCATTACCGATCATGACCGTTATCATTACAATGTTGTTGAGACAGTATTGAAATAATTTTTAAAAATGGTTGAAAACTCCTCCCTTTCACAACTTGTTATTTAAAAACAAGAACTGTTTCTTAATAATCCAATTACCTTACACTATAAATAATGTATTTTATACAAATTATACAGATATGAGACATTGGCTCAGAACAGCCAAAGCTAACGTGAAGCTTAGGCAGGAGAGAGACCAAAAGAGGGTGAAAATGAGTGTAAAACATACCTCATCGACAAGTAGGTGGCTGAGTTTATGGACCAGCAAGGGTAATGCTGCGTCGCTCTCAGGGGTGGGGTGAGGCATTTTGATGTTGGAAATTGTTTAGATTTTTACATCTCTCACATGTTTTCTAAGAATGCTAGATTTGATTTTATTTGTGTTTCAGTGCAATTTTTTCCTTACAAACTGACTTTTGCTACACAATAGTTACAAATGGAAATCAGCAATAAAGAGATTATTATTATTATTACGTATGTCTTTGGTGTTCTTTGAGAGATAAAATGTTAAGACTATTGATTAATATTTCTTGACGCTCTCCTTTTCACGTATTTTTTCAATAACAAAATAAGTTTGAAATATAATATGTGTGAGATAGAAAAATCAGGCAACAATTTTTATCACATGGGTTTTTTAGAATTAAATACTAATTTGTAAATAAATCCTTATTAGTTTTAGAAAATTTCAGTTAGGTATGATGAAAATACACCAATAAGATTTAGATAACGTGTTGACTTATAAATTAAACGACTCCTGATACGTTTTTTTTACTACTACGTTTTTTTAGTTACTATAAAAATTTCGATCAATAAAATTATCTCAAATCGATTGCCTGTCCACTACCTAGGTTGAAAAAGGATCGATATTATTGTAACTGTGGTGCTGTATCTTGAACATGTATTCCCCCACCATCCGGGCTATCAAAATAATTCTTAAGTGACATGATACAGGACATTTTTACGTGATTTATGTATCGCGATTTGCTTAGTAATCTTTAGGTCTACATCAAGTTAGTAGTTATTTTGCACATGGAGGTATTAAATTAATTACAGTAGCATAATTTAGTTAGTTTAGTTTAGTTAGCACAATCTTTTAAAAGTTTCTAAATACTTTTTTTGTGTCTGGCATAATAAGAGTATTGGTTTTTTATGTTTATAATTTGTTGATGTAAAGATTTTGTGTATGAGAAACACTATCTTTTTTCAATAAAAAAAAATAGTAATAATACAGGATGTTTGATATACTTTTCGGCATTGTTTATCTAGTTAATTTTTGTTTTCATTAAATCAATATTTAATATAGGAGAAGTATTTATCATTCCTACACTGACACCCATAACACACCGTATAAATACACAATTGATTTTTTATTGTAAGACTTTTAATTAGTGAAGTTAAGAAAAACCGATACACAAATATTTAAAGCTAATTAGTAGGGTTTCCAGTGATGTGCAGGATATAAGTTTTGCTCAACATGCACGGCGATATTTTCAGAAAATTTATGATGATATGACTATACTTAAGGCTGCAACGTGCATGGTGGAGTGGCTTGTATACACCACGCTTACTGTTTCCTAGCTCGTCTAAATGTCACTGACGCTTCCTTTGTGATCCAAACCCACAAGAATGGAGTCACGTGAGGTTGTAGGCTCAGGACCTAGGGCTGGATACTTTGTTGTATGGCTTTTCCGATTCATTTTTCACCAAAGCGCCTGTTAAAAACCCATTCATACCGTCTCAGTATTAATGAGGATTGATCGCCAATTATAAATAACCAGGAAAATTTCTTGATATCAGGCTCTCTCAATATTCGTTGTTTCTCTAATAATAAATGTCTAAACCACATGTGAAAATGTAACACCGCAGGTTTCTTTTTGTAAAACAAACCACAGCTTTCCAACAACTTTTAAAGGCAACTTTTTATGGTTCCTAAGTTTTAAGTTGCTTTCTAAGATGTATACTCCTACATCCCATTTTTACAGCAAAGAACAATAGGAAAAATTATTATAGGAACAATTCTAACCATGTTCTAATTCTAGCAATGTCCTAACTCCAAATATAGAAAATCTTTAATTTTGACTGACCCAATGTATAAGTGTTAATGTAATACATAATAATTTCTTGGGGCCGCTTTCCCAAACACGTTACTAAACGAATACTAAACGTATGGTCAAATTTGGTTTAAACTCAGTTTAACCTTAAATTGACTTTGGGAAAGCACCTCTTAAAAATTATCATTTAGTTACATTACATCCCCAGAAAATTCCTTTAATTTCACATAAGGGTTGCAAAGCTGGCATTACTTCTGGGTGAACTACATCTTAAAGACGATTTTTTTTTATTTGACAAGACACAAAAAGTTGGCACATTTTATATCACATTTAAAAATTTATGGTTTTAAGATATTTGATTTTTAAGATTCAAGAGGTTATGATACACCCTGTATATTTAATTCAGTTAGTGAATGAAACAGTTTGCAACAATTGTAGTTGTAATAATGAGAAACTGGGGTATTATCAGAAACTGATTAGCAAATTAAGCAATTTCAAAACTCATTATGAAAACAGTTTCTGAGTAGCTGAAAACGATCTTAAGTAATACGATTATACCGGGTGCCAAAAACCAACCGTACATCCATTTCAAAATTTAAAAAAATAATTTTTCACGATTGTTATTATTATTAATTATTTTACATATGGAAAATAAAAAAAGTCCAAGAAATTTTTTTACTGGGACATGTTTGTTTAACCGAAAATGATCAGTGATTATGGAGTTGAAAATTTATTTCATGTTTTTCTTATGGAAAATATTGAAATTTCAAGTATTATTATCTCCTAAACCGTTAGGATTAGGGGTACAAATTAAATTGTAAAGTTGTCCTACAAATTCATGTAGAATCAAAAGATGTCATAAAAAGTGGGGTTTTGTAATTCAAATTAGTGACTTACGGTCTGGAAAGGTGACTTCTAGTACAACATGTGCATTTAAATTACTGTCAATCGATTGAGCGTAACCGGTTTACCTATAACGGCACAATTGGTTTTTGTTAAAAATTAAATGAATACATTTTAAAGAGGTTTTCCTGTGGTCATGGACATTTAGGACATCTTAGAACCCGGTATATCAACATCAAGATTAAAGCTCTGCAACGAACCTCCTTAAGCAAAACTATGTTAAATCAGTTATTTAACTGAGTTTGTCAACAAACTTCAGTATTCTCTAAATAGCCTATATAGGTTGATTGCTAAAAGCAATTGTATAATTAAACCTAGTGAATCCAAAGTTTTAGGAAATATCTATCGAAAACTCAGTCAAAATTGATTAAAACTATGTTTTTATAGTCTACTGAACAGCGTGATGTTCGAGCCTGAAAAAAAGTTAGTAGCTTTTAGAAGGTTCGATTCTGGACCCAGTTGCCATTTGTCATTGAGCTTTTAATTAATGATGCTTTCTAACAACTGGTCGATGTTAGATAGAAATACGGGGTTTTCACCGTTACTCGTCAAAACGTAAAACATGGAGATGGCGTAGATACACACTAAATAATAAATAAAAGTCAAAATCCTAACTTCTGAGCTAAACAACATTTTAATGTTGAAAATATTACCAAATATCTTTTAAAAGTTTTAAAATGTAATTGGTAATGTAAAGAGGCTTTTGCAGTAATTTAAGACTCATTTTTTAATAAATTTTCACATTTCTTACATTATAATCTCCAACGGTAAAAAATGTTTGTGAATTAATAGTTCATAAATAATTTGTTATTTATTTTTTATAAAATTAAATAAATAAATATATATATATATATATATATATATATATATATATATATAAAGTTTGTTCATAGCCCTTTGATAATAAAGCCCTTGTCTGCAGTAATTTAATATTGAATCATGATATTCAATGAACCCGCTTTAGAATTTATCGTATCAGCGATCAAACCAGTAATCTTTCAACGTATTTTCCTTTAACTATACTAATTTTTATGAAACAGTTGTTGCATTTAACCGGATAAATTAATTAAGTATATTTTCCGATAAGTTTGTGCCCTTGTAGCAACTGATTTATGAGGATTATTTTCAAAACAGTCGTTTCTACTGTAGTGTTATATTTATTTAAAAATTTGTGACATACATCAGTTGTATACTAAAGTTAGTGACATATATACATTACATAAGAAGAATATAAATATGAACGGATACTTTCAGTAATAGCGTCAAGAACAAATTACACAAGTTTACCAAACTAAAAAATGAATATCGCCTTCACAAATATTTGATCTTCCGGCCCATAGAAGGGTGTATGTTTTTTCTGGATGACCAAAGCGACGGATTTTTGCACGTTTTTATCACGTTACCCATAACCTTGGAAAACTATTGACAAAATAATCTTATCCAACTATATGTAGTTTTCTGATCAGGATTAGATCAGACTCTAAAACAATCCTGATCAGTGCCTGATTTGTCTTTACCGGACCTAATCAGGTTCGTATCAGGCTGTTTTCAGACGTTTATGATATAATCATCAAGAAACAATTTATAATCAAATAATACATCATATTTATAATATTAGAAGTGGGTCACAATTGACAGTTGATAATGTAGTAAAATATTTTAATACATTTCCTCTACCACAGAATAGTAGTTTTCATCACTAGGAGCAAAAGTGGGTCTTTTTGGTGCGCAATCGTGTTTTAAAAACGAGGCGCAGCCGAGTTTTTAAAAACGATTAAGCATCAAAAAGACACTTTTGCTCCGAGTGATGAACAACGTTTTTTATCATAATGCGAAATTAGACTTTTGATCATTAAAAATATTAACTTTAAAGATGTATTTTCGAGGTTATATTTACAAAGTTAGTAGTATGCAGTATTTACATTTATGTTATTTACAAACAATGCTCTTTATAACGTTTGAATTTCAAAATTCTGCTCCTCAACATTAATAAATGAATAATAATATACATAGCAAACCGCTGACTTTTCAGTACTAGGACCTAAAAAATTCTCCAGATGATTTTTCAGTCCTAGGACAATAAAGAATTGGTTTTGGTACAGTTGAGAGAACAAAAAACAGGCTGATTTCGTGCAGAATGATAAAAACTGTGTTTTTATTTATTTATTTTTAAGTCACCCAATCAAAAGGATCTGAAGGCCAAGATTGTGTTGGCTTCATTGTGTAGCCCGCTAAATTAAACCACTTATCAAACAGGACTTCGATGGCGGCGTGGTTGGCCGGGACGGCTTTCCTGAGTTTTGCCAGAGAATTTGGGTGAAATGGAAATCATACAATTTTTATATCACTGCGTTCATTTTAAAATGTTTTATAAATATTTAACGTCATTGACTTTTTTTAAACTTTATTTTGCTCGAGTATTACCGAAGTCTATCTATAACAAGATGTTAGTTTATGTACGAACTTCTTTATAATGTTGTAATTTAATTAAATAATAATTTTAGTTTATTCTTTTGATTGCGATTTTCTAACGTAATAATACGTCAGAATTCTGTAAATTTTTTCTAGGTAATTGTTATGAAAAAATTGGTAATTTTTATATGTAAAATTTGTTTCATTAACACCATTCTCTAATATTCTTCAGTCATTTCTGTAATACTTATCATTTCATAGCTAATTTATCGTTAATTTATCACATTATGGCTGTGGAGCTGTGTATGATACATTTGAGATAAAATCGATACAGTAAGGAATAAGCATTGTGAAATGCCATCTTAAGTGTTCATTGATTTTACCTAGGGTGATGTTAACAAAAGTTCGTTTGGCTAAAAATAGTGAAGCCTAAAGCCAACACCAGATTGACGCTCCCCAGTGAAGCCTAAAGCCAACACAAGATTAACGCTCCCCAGTGAGGCCTAAAGCCAACACAAGACTAACGCTCCCCAGTGAAGCCTAAAGCCAACACAAGATTGACGCTCCCCAGTGAAGCCTAAAGCCAACACAAGATTGACGCTCCCCAGTGAAGTCTAAAGCCAACACAAGATTGACGCTCCCCAAGCCAACACCAGATTGACGCTCCCCAGTGAAGCCTAAAACCAACACAAGATTGACGCTCCCCAGTGATGCCTAAAGCCAACACAAGATTAACGCTCCCCATTGAAACCTAAAGCCAACACCAGATTGACGCCCCCCATTGAAGCCTAAAGCCAACACAAGACTAACGCTCCCCAGTGAAGAATAAAGCCATCACAAGATTGACGCTCCCCAGTGAAGCCTAAAGCCAACACAAGATTAACGCTCCCCAGTGAGGCCTAAAGTCAACACTAGATTGACGCTCCCCAGTGAAGCCTAAAGCCAACACAAGATTAACGCTCCCCAGTGAGGCCTAAAGCCAACACAAGATTAACGCTCCCCAGTGAGGCCTAAAGTCAACACTAGATTGACGCTCCCCAGTGAAGCCTAAAGCCAACACAAGATTGACGCTCCCCAGTGAGGCCTAAAGCCAACACAAGATTGACGCTCCCCAGTGAAGCCTAAAGCCATCACAAGATTGAAGCTCCCCAGTGAGGCCTAAAGCCAACACAAGACTAACGCTCCCCAGTGAAGTTTATCTACGAACGTTGCAATAGCGCCAGTAATGTTATTATAAGTAACATCATAAAGAGGTACATTATTAAACCAACCCAGGCTTGAAAATGTCTTATACGTAAAGGTGTCACATTAAAATACAGGTTCTAGACTAGACCGATGAAAGCTCGTCATTTCACGAAAGTCGAGTTTTAATAGAAATTACGTAATTCGCACATCAGCTGATTGTTCCATTGAACACAACAACATGATTTGTTACTTTATGTGCCTAATGTTTATTCATATGAGTGTGAGAACGACGACTCAGCCAAGTGACATCTAAGTGGCTACGTTTGAAATGGGTGATCACCCACTGGACTTGGATGGTAGATCGCCTATAACCTATAAATTTTCGACATGATTTTTTATTACAGTGATTTACCAAATTCATGATGGTCGAAGATACAGTAGTGTATGAAACAATTGTATTTAGCCTTTAAGCCACGCTTGAGATATTTAGAAAACCCGCTTCGCTCCTGTTCAAACTTCCGTCTCACTCGTGGCTTAAAGACCTTCATAATACAATAAGATGGATAACTTTTTGTAAGTACAACATGTAATAAGGTTTGATGTATTGTAAAACTTGTATAAAACATAAGAGTAGGAGAATATTTTCCAGGGCTCGTGTGGCAAAACAAGAAGCATTAGAAATGGGCGCCAAGTTGTAATATGTTAAATTGAACAAATGGCCCAAATATTGAAATGAAACACCAATATAAGGGTGTTTGGGTCGCAGCTCGCTGGATGCGAGAAGTTTTTTACACTATTTACACGAAATTTTACATTGTTCTTTCTAGTTAATCTGGCTCTCTGTTAAGAAAATGTAAGACATAGTTCATGTAACAGTATAAGCGTCAACACGTTAAAATTACAAACAGAGCAATTATTTTGTTTGAACGTCAAAAAAATACCTTGACCGAACTTTAAAGTAAATGTTAAGATAATCAATATGGAATTGAGATATGACTTAAAAGTTATTCATAAGCTAAGACTTTAGAAAAATTAACAGTCCGTGTAAGGCAAATAATCTCTTAAAAAAACCTTCACGTGTACACCAAGTATAAAATGTGTAACATTTTTCTAGCTCCTTCAGATAAATATTGAAAATATCCTTCCATTGAAAATATTTCCAAAACATCCCAGGATGTTAACATAATGGTTATAGGTAGTTCATGAAAAGCAATATTTTTCAGTGGGAGTGTTTACAATAGCTGTTGTATTCATTCACTCATTCCTACATCCTCGCCCGAGTCTTATCCTTGTAAACAAGTTTACAAATAAGATTCCCTACTACACTGAAGTGGAGCCTGATAGTTCATATTTCACATATAAATTATGTAATTATGTAGTTTTTTAGTGTCATTTATGAAAACCCAGCTTCATTTTTTGCATTAGTTGGCATAATAGGTAAACAGTAGAGTACTGGTTTGTATTTTTCTTGTCGCAGTAAGAATGAAACATATGAGTGAAAAACACCATTAACACCATTTTACACTTATTTAAACAGCCATAGTTGCGGTAAAAACACAAATTAAGCTAGGCTAAAAATTAATTAATTTTTTGCCGGTAAATTTTATACAAATTTTACAAGACTAACTGATGAGATAAAGATTGTAAGGAGCACACAACAAACAATAGAGTTATTGTGATTTTCTACTAAAATAACCTAAATTTGCATTAATTATAGACTAATGGGAAAACCAATGTTTGCCTCAGAAAAATCTCAATAATTCCATTATTTGTTATTTGATCCAACGAACTTCGTATCATAAGCTAGATATTTCAACGTTTTTCGCCTCGTAAAGTTTAGATAAAATTTGCCGTTTTGAGTTATTTGAGTTTAAAAGTTTAAAATGAATGCTATTTAAAGATTCACATCGGAAAAAATCTTTTCCTGAAAATGGACATGGGTGTGATAAAGGTTCATACAAAATGTGAACTTAATACAACCATCCGTCGGGAATAAAAATTATTATGTGTAAAAAACAAAATGGCGGATAGCGGCTTAACGAAGCATTTTAGACCCCTATTGGTTTAATATTTTTTATTGTCTCGACTGAAGGTACAAATATACAAAAGGGTTCCAGAGAGTTCTCGGACACTGTATATATGTATAATATAATTTAGAAATATTTTAATTTTAATGTTGTAGGATGAATTATTGATCTGTAACCAATTTGATTTACCTTGTGTGTTTGATACCCGGTATAAAAAAAAAAAACAAATATTAAAAACTTGGATGAACTTAAACAAAGTTATATTATTTTTAACGGCTTTCCGGACTAGTTACATTTTGTAACATTTTTTGCGGGAAGCAGTCCTTTGTCTGGTCTTGAAACAATTAAAATATGTTATAGAATAATGTTTTTAAAACACATTCATAGATACAAAAATTAATTTTTATGCACTCTGCCAACTCCCACTTGGTAAAAATAAAATAATATATTTTTAATCTCCTTGTAAATTTATATTATACAAAAACTCAATTGTTATACATACAAAATATTATTTGAACACGCAAGTTTAATTACATAGAAAGGTGTTTACCCTCATGAATATGTAGGAATTCCAGGAACCTGGGTTTGCATTAATTAAATGCAGGTTTCTCATTAATTAATTGAATTCACTAACTATATTTATTCCATTTTCTCCTAAGGAATGTTCAAAATTGGAAGTTTAAAGTTAGCTATGTTTTTAACTTTGTCATTCTTATTTATCTTCTCAGACAGTTTAAAATAATTTTGAAGCCTTGGTTTATAATTGAATTCAACCATGATTGATCTTATATGTGTCATTACGTAGCTTTGTTTTTACAATTTTAAAGCAGAATGTAACGAAACTTTTACAATTATGCAAAAATAATGAATAAATGTAAACTATTAACTACAGCTAAAAGAATATTTTACAAAACTTAATTAGACTTCTATAGTTATAAAATGGAAATTGTATTTTATTTAGAATGATATATATATATGAAGCATGCTTAAAGCTTTATAATGTCTGATATATTAATACAGGTATGTTTACCATCGACTAAAGTTTTGGCAAAAAACTATGTACACGGTCATGTTAAATTTCATTAATGTAATCATGCACATATTTAAATAATTTTGGGTTTATGTTCAGTCTGTTTGTTGACTGAAGTAAAATATCACATTGACGATCTCTGTGTCGAGCTTCATTAGTTAAATTGGAACGAACGAGCATATAATGCTGGATTCAGCTGACTGGGTATAGACTCGCGCAGCTCCATTATCTCTCTCGCTTGTTTGGATTTTGTGATTGTGGCTTGCCAGAAAATTATTCCACTTCGTCAAACCTGCTTTTGTCTTAGAAAATTAATGAAGTTTAAATTTAAAACCCATTTTTAATCATTTTAATTAATATTTTGATCACAAAGTAAATATTAAGATATATTACTTAGATTAACTTTAAGAACGCGAATGATTAACTTTTTTCTTTTATATAGCTACCCATCGATGAACCTGCAATTCCGCTAAAGTCAAATACAGAGTGATGACTTCTATAAAAAAATAACTGAAAAGTTTTAAGTGATAAAAGGTGTTTCATTGCATTTAGAGATTGTTGTTTGTGTAAATTAATTTTAAAAAACCAATAAGAGCTGATTTATTCAGTATAATATTTGAAAATAACGTCAATTAAATTATGTTTGTCTTGCCCCATGTATTTTCCCAATGTTGCACTGAAGTTGGCAAATACTTTCCATAACATTGCAGGAGACAGGATGGTAACTACGCAATTGGCGAATTTCACAGAAATCGTTTAAACCGCGGCAGAATTTGGTGCCAGCAAGATAGGGCAACTGCTCATGGAGCCAATGAGGTGATAACATTATTAAGAAGCAAGTTTCGTGGTCTATTCATCTCGATCTCAGCATTTGCGAGTTTTTTTGCGGGGACTGTTGAAATCAAGAGTTTACACGAACAAACCCCGCTCATTGGGTGGCCTGAAGAAAGTCATGCGCCAAGAAATTGCCAATCATCTCCTGCAATGTTAGGGAAAGTCTTTGACAACTTAGTTGCAAGTTTGGATTAATGAATGGCGCAAAATACACATTATTTGAAAGAAGTCATCTTCAAATCTTAAACTGAAAAAAAGTAGCTATCATTAAGTAATTTTTATTAATTTTTATAGACAAAAATCTGTAATGTGCAATAAAACACTTTTTATCACTTGAAACGTTTGAGTTATTTTCATTTTAAAACCGTCAGATCTTTTTTACGCAGTCTGTATCAACGGGATAAAACGTAATAAATTTTTAATCCACCAACTAATAAAATTACTTTTAATGTCTTGGATGGGGTGGTATAACCATAATTACACATTATGCATATATAATTCTTGGAATATTACACCTAGTGGGAATCAGCCTTTAAAGTTAAGGTGTACAGGAGCTGAGCGCTACTGATTAAAATGAATTAATATATTCGAACGTTGCACTTGTTCCAGCCAGGGTCGCTTTACAATTAGTTTGATTTTATTAAAACCTCAGAGCGTAAACATACAAAAACTTTAACTTTCAATTTGATCACCAAATGATGAAGTATACATGATCATTCGTTACTGCTTAGCAAAACTGTTATCTGAGATGAAAATGTTATGCTTAACTTTATTTTCTCAGTTAATTTACTCTTTATAAACGTTGAAGATCTACAAATTCTATATTTTATATTATTGTTATTACTTTGTAAAATAACAAATAGTATTTTGTGCAGTATCAGTAGTGGGCAGGAAATAGATTTCATTGAAATTCTTACTCTATGCCTGACGCATGGAGGTTGGTTTAAAACAAACAACTCAAGCTTCATTAAAACGGCCTCCAATGCATTTCTGATAGGGAATTTACGGCTCATTCGTATATTGATGCACAGATTGGTCTTAACAAAGAGAAGACATCTAGAAAAATATGCAAAATATGTACTTTTAAATTTGAAGTAGATCTAAATCTTCCCTCAAAAGTTATTTTGCGCCATTGAAATCGGGTTTGTCAAAACAGTGAGCATGGATTTGTGTATCAACCCTAATGTATGAGGATTTCACTCCGATCCGTTCATTCAATAATGATAATAATTTTAATAATACAACAATAATAATAATTAACAATTATTATTGATAATAATTTTATAACAATAATAATAATTTTATGGGTGTTTTTAGCGTATTTTGGGTGTATTTACTCCAGTAGCATTTGTAACGTTTTGTCGGAGAACGGTCCAAACCCCAGTCTTTTTACTATTTAACATCGACCAGTGGTCAGATAGCATCATTAATAGTAGTGTAAAATTGCGGCCGCTGGCCCAGTTCAAGGTCACCTGAGGGATGACGTCATCGAGGTCAATGACCTCACCGATGACGTCATCGATGACGTCATCGATGACGCAATCGATGACGTCATCACCAATGCAATCGATGACGTCATCACCAATGACGTCATTTCGATGACGTCACACCCATGACGTCACAGAAATGACGTGCTGATGACGTCATCACCCCTTACGTCACCAAAACGACGTCACCGACGCCACTAAGGTCAAGGTCACGCAGAAACTTAAAATTTTTTAGCACTTTTGCCGTTTCTCGCACTACGCTCCGAGTTTCAGTCCGAGTCCCCGTGACCTTGACCACTTGGAGCGAATTTTCGACAAGAAACGGCAAAAGTGCCAAGTTAAACTCGAGTTTCTGACATGACTCTGCCTAAATGGGCAATCGGTTATCCCTCAGGTGACCTTGAACCAGTACAACGCCCGCAATTTTATGTTACTGTGACCTTGAACACTTAACAACGGAGCGCCGACACCGATGCGCACCCCACGACAGCCACCGAGTGACTGACTGTCAGGCTCTGTGTACTCTAGGTATATCGGCTTGAGAGACTAAGACTCAAAACCGTCAGGAATGGGAGTAACTAACTGAATTTTGCAAGGAAAAGTCATTTCATCCAATATTTTAAACAAATCTTCATCAGTAAAACTGACATTAGTCTGTTTTGTATAAAACTTAGGGTGTCCGCGCAACAGTTTGCGCCACTTAGCTAAAGTCGAAACCCTCTTAACTTTGAGTGGTGGACAGTGAGCAACTAATAAAGTCTTAACACGGCTAAGTTTCTTACCTAAAGCGTCCCGCGACATGGCTTCTCCTCACAAAAGTCCGCACAATACTGAGAGACTGCTTGTAGCTCATGAGTCAAGGGAAAAGAGGTGGGGGAAACAGCAGGAGTGGGGGAAGGTCACAGTGGTGGGGGAAGGTGAGGTTGCACGCTGGAGTATCGCATCACTTCACCATGAGCTGTCCTACAGTCAACACACTGTTCTCTTGGCCCGAGTTGGCACTAGAAGAAACATTTCTGTACAGCATAGGCTGTGAGAGCCGAGGAAGCAAAGTCAAAGTGGAAATTGCGTTAAACTCCAAGATTAAAAGTCTCCTAAATAAACTAATTGTATCCCTGCAATCCCCTATAACTTTAGAGAAATACCACTTTATAAAGCGACACCTTATTCTTTGGCAAAACGAATTGGAAATGGAAAAGATCACAGTAAAATTAATCTAACTTAAAATTTGGACTGGACACTCATGGCGATACCACGTGGCGTGCAAACGCCACCCTAAACATTACAAAATAGGTTATTGAGCACCTCTGGTACGATAACCGACGTGCTAGAGTTAAAGTGTGATGACCTTGAGTCAAAACTCTGAAATACTACAAGTCGATATCACCCCAGAGTTAAAGTGTAGTGACCTTGAGTAAAATCAGAGAAAATCCAAGCCATGTTAGTCCAGAGTTAAAGTGTAACGACCTTGAGGCAAAAACTTGTAAAACACTTACATGAACAGAGTCGAAGAGCAGCGATGCTTACCGCATGCAAGCCTGAGACATACTGGCTGAACGCCGTCACGTAGCTTAGGGACTCGATTAGGGTGGGGGTATTGCGAACACTTAGAGTAGAAGTGTAGTGGGTGACCTCGAACCAGACACTTAGAGTAAAAGTGTAGTCGGTGACCTTGAACCACCCCTGAGGGCGGACCCCCCCCCCCCTCCGCCCCCGTCTCCGTTTTTTGGGGGGCGGACCCCCCCCCCCCGCCCCCTCCGCCCCCGTCTCCGTTTTTTGGGGGGCGGAAGCCCCCCCCCCGCCCCCTCCGCCCCCGTCTCCGTTTTTTGGGGGGCGGACCCCCCCCCCCCGCCCCCTCCGCCCCCGTCTCCGTTTTTTGGGGGGCGGACGCCCCCCCCCCCCCCGCCCCCTCCGCCCCCGTCTCCGTTTTTTGGGGGGCGGACCCCCCCCCCCCCCTCCGCCCCCGTCTCCGTTTTTTGGGGGGCGGACCCCCCCCCCCCCCCCCCGGGGGTGGACCTCCGCCCCCGGGGTGGACCTCCGCCCCATGCCGGGGGAGACCGGTGGGGATATAAGGCGGCCCGGCCACAGCCGGCTCGCAGTCCGCTCCCGAGCGTTGAACGTGAACGATCGGGACGGACCGCCATAGGCATCACTAAACATTGAATGGCGCCTTCAGTGTTTAGCGAAGTCTACTCTAACTTTAAGACTTGTATTAGTTGTAAGATATTGCGCTTGCGTTTGGGTATTGGGTATTGCGAATTGTTTTATATGAGAGTGTTTTACTTGTACCTTATGTCTACTGTGTGTCTTTTATCCTTTGTGTCTTGTTTGTTATATGTGTTTAACATGTATGTGCTTGTTCCAGCATTGACTACGTTGAGCTCAATTGTGTGTTGTAAGTGTGTTATATTTTTCTAAAGTGTATACGCTTGTTTTAGCAATCCCCCCTTGAGCTTTTGCAATGCTCAAAGTAAATTGTAAAGACAGGGAACGGGAGTAGGCCCCCGTGTAAAGTTACTTTTGTATAATTGTTAGGCTCCTCTCATGCATGCTTTAATGCGGCTGAGAAATAGGAGCGTCCGTTTGTACGCCTATATGGGGGTAATAAGCCGATGTCCTCTGCACTCGGACCGAGGACGTAAGCCACTAGGGTGTCCTCAGTTAGTTTCCCTTCTGGAAACTCAAAATTATGTAAATGAAACTTTATTAGCTATTTGTGTTTTTTTGTCCCCAAGGCCCCCGAACATTCGTGGTTCGCCATGGATGTACGGGGGCCGAAATTTTTTAATGTCCGTGTGGCCTTGACCCACATAGGACTTGTAAAAAGTTACTGCATTGCTAAATTAAAAATATTAAAGATAGGGTTACGGGAGTAGGAACCCGTGTAAAGCCACTTTTTTTTATAATTGTTAGGCTCCTCTCATGCATGCTTCAATGCGGCTGAGAAATAGGAGGTGGTCCGTTTGTACGCTTATACGGGGGTAATGAGCCGATGGCCTCTGCACTCGGACCGAGGACGTAAGCCACTAGGGCGTCCTCAGTTTCTTTCAAAATTATGTAAATGACATTTCGTTAGCTATTGGAAAAGTTATTAGTTGGAAATGCAGTAAATGTTTACAAGTCTCGCGTGGCGAAGGGTACACGACATTGGATGTTGCCTTGTTGTCATAGTTGGGTCTCTTCGGAGGCTACAGCGATGACAACCCAAGTGCCCCACACCCCCATAGGGGGGTGTGGGGCTTAATTTTTTTAAAGTTTTTTCGTGACCTTGACCTAAATATAAAAGTTTTCAAAATCTTTAACAGTAAGGTTTTTTATTAACACAGTAAATATATTAAAGTACTTTGTCTTTTAAACTTTAATGGGTAGGCATTACTAACACACAAGTCTGTAGTTGTCCATAGTTGGGTCTCTTTAGAGACTATAGCGATGGCAACCTAAATGCCCCAGGTGGGGCTTTATTTTTTAAAGTTTTACGTGACCTCGACCTAAATATAGTAAAGACTGACACTGCACCTCCGCCCCCGCCCCCGCCCCCGCCCCCGCCCCCGCCCCCGCCCCCGCCCCCGCCCCCGCCCCCGCCCCCCTTCACCACCTCCACCCCCTACACCTCCACCCCATACACCTCCGCCCCCCCCCCACCCCCACCCCCACCCCCACCCCCACCCCCACCCCCTCCCCCACCCCTGATATCCTGGGCGTGGCAGCCCCGGTGGGGATATAAGGGGGCCCGGTTGCACGCACTTCTCATTCCTGCTCCAGCCTTCGTTGGAAGTACTTCTCCGTTATTTGCATTTAACGCTCTTTCTACCTCAACATGCGCTTCAAGAACTATCCACCAGTTCTCCCATACATCAAACCGAATTCAACCAACACGTCTACTCCGACCAACACATCTACTCCAACTTCAACCTCCGCTGCTCCGATTCTCCAAACGTGTTTGATGAGCACAATCCTCAGCTGTTTGGAGATGCCGTCGGCTCCTTCGATGCCCAGCCTATCTCCGCTGCCACCAACGGAACCAACAAGTCCAAGTGTCAGTGGTGCTGGTGACGCTCCGTCGACTTCAAGAGGGGCTGGCGCTCACCCTGCAAGCAGCCGAGTGCTCATAGCATCACCGCCGATCTCATTGTTGTCAGATTCTGATTCGGAGTCAGCGGTCTTTGAGGAGAAGAAGTCGAGGTCCAAAATCATTCCCTACTCCCGTACACAGAAAATCCTTTCCTATACAAAGACCCAATGTCCACTACCCGTATCCCCCATGCCATCCACACCGGTCAAACCATCCTGCAAATCGATCTTTTCCCCAGACAAGTCAACCTCACCCAAAGCCAACATTCCATCTACAGTCAAACCATCCCGTAAATCGATCTTCTCCCCAGACAATTCTACCTCACCTAAAACCACTATTGATCTAACCCATTCTCCTACCCGACCCAAAATTCTTTGCAAATTACCCCTTGACCGTGCTAAACCATCACCCTCCATCCTTTCCAGCCAGCCTAAGTTAGATCAAGCGCCGCTCCAAAACACTAAGAGTCCAACACAAAAGAAACGTAATCGTGTTAAATGCCCTGCTGGCAAGCGTGATAAATGCGATTATGTTTGGTTTAGCAGAGAGGCTGTGGTTCTTTGTTGTCCGAGTTTTGCTCTTCCAGAAAAAGATCGTTGCCAACGACACTTGAATAAGAAAATCAAAATTCCGACACCAAAGCCCTATAGCCTTAATATTATGCCTGAAAAGTCCAAGTTCAAACACCCCAACAGTCCGCAGAAGCTGAAAATTAATAGGCTCAAGAGGGACAAAAAATATTATTTCATTGTTCAAGCTTATGGAGCATTTAACATAAATGTGCAAATCATTCTAAAAGGTGATGGCCGCCTTCATAGAATGAAAGTACCACCTGCGATGGTACAAAGAGAATTTTTTGTCCCCGGGGCTTATTTAATTCGAAGAAAAGGATGCCTATCTGTTTGGGAAATGGACTAGGACATGGGCTCACCAAAAAATCAAAATTGTGTTTAAAAGTGTTGGACATTAATTAAATTTCCTCTTCCAAATTAATTTTTCTAAATTTAGTCTTAACCCTCTTAAAGTAAGGGAGAGGGGTATTATACAAGTCAACTAATAAAAAAAAAATACTTGACTTGTATAATACTTTAACCTGGCGGTGATGTAAAATCACTGGGACAATCTCAAACCGTGTCCTTGAGGGTGAAGACTAAGTTACAAAAATCTTTAACAAATAAAAAACTTACCTCCAAACGCTTGTAGCTTGCTACAAGTGTTTGGAGGTAAAAAATTTTTAAAGTTTGAATGACCTTGACCCACATAAATTACTGTTTAAAGTAAACTGCTAACCTTACAACTTATGTCGTGTATCACGTGATACCCCCCACTCTAACGCTTTTAATAAGCTTGTATGAGCCGTTCATTTGCTTCAGTCCGTTCCTATGCTCTGTGGTAAACATGTCACAGTACAATTACAAAGGTGGTGACTTCTTGATAAATGAACACAATGCTTAAGAAGTGCTAAACCGGCATAGAATGGAAGTTGAGTGTTGTATAAGACGAGATGGGTCTACATTTTATCTATGTATTATAAACAAACAAACCCACAAGTATCAACACTGGACAAAAATTAATTATAACAACATAGATGAGCTGTTTGCTTGGGTGTTTGAGGTGTGTAAAGTTATAGAAGAAACCAAAATAATGGGTGTGCTAAAGGTATGTAAAACTGATGACCGGGAAGACTAAGCAAAATTTCTTTCAACCCCCCCCCCCCCCCCGTGTTATCCCCACCACTAAAAATGGGTATATATAGGAGTGGTGATCAACCGTCTTCTCATTCTGCTTTACACTGTTTAGCTGAATACTACCATGTCAGCCATGAACATTCCAGCCTCTACCTCTGGCCCGACCGCATCCAACTCTGGCTCAAGCTCTGGACCGATCCGGCGGGGCCGCCTGTCAAAGAGTCGCGTTCGGTTCTTCGGATTCACTCCGAGCAAGACGGAGTTGTGCAGCAGTGGAGCCTCCAGAAGAGAGTCTAGCTTGTATGAAGAACTCCAGCAGGTAGTGCCGGGTGTAGTGGTTGGTGCATCTTCACAGGAAGACACTGTTAGAGCTGCTATAAGATATATTAAAGGTTGTAACGTATTGATAGAGGAAAAGAACAGGTTGTTAGAGGAAAAGAAGAGGTTGTTGGAGAGTGCACACAGTGAAATACTTTTGATCCGGAAAGAATGGGAAAAACTAATTATGAAGTGTGACAGATTGTTAGATGATAGTGATGATAGTGAGGATGAGAGTGGATAGGTGTGGGTAAAGACTCGGACTGGGACTTGCGTGTTTGTATGAATGTGTGTGTGAATGCGGAATACAGAGCGGGGGATAGATCACTCTGTGGCAATGGACTAACATGCCACTTAGTGATCTATCCCCCGTTCTGGTAATGTTTTTGGATGGCCTTGACCCACTTTACCAAGGCTAGCTAGTACCCCCACCACTGATAAGTGTATATATACGGGTATTAACGCGCAGTTTGGTTATTCTGCTTTGTACCGCTTAGCTGAATACAGCACTGTAACATGGCTTTCAACTCCAAAACTTCTCAGGCTTCCTCTTCTTCTTCAAGAAGGCGTGCTGCCAACGTTCTGCCTGCTACTCGTGGACCTGCTCGACCATTCCACAGCATAACTGTTGCTCGGGCAAACGCCTGCAAAGCTCCGATGCTACGGACCTTGCTGGAGGTAAGCCAAGACGGACAAGGCTTGCTCAGTCCTGGTCAACGGCAGGAGCAAGAAAGGCGTATGGCGTACTTCAGGCTGCAGGGTGTAGTTCCCAGCTTGAAGTTAGGCGATCCGAGAGTAGCAAGCATCAACGAGGCAGCGGACTACATATCACACCTTCACAGTGTTTTAGAAGTAAAGGACCAACAAATTGAAAACTTAAAAGAACAATTGAAACAATTTAACTTTAATCCTGTGGAGTTTGTGGAAGCAGTGATGAGTGATAGTGATGATGAAGGAACTGAATATATATTGGGTATGTAATGAAAGACTTGGACATGGACATGTGTGTGTGTGTGTGTGTAGAATACAGAGCGGGGGATAGACTACTTTGCGGCAATGGACTAGCATGCTGCTTAGTGGTCTATCCCCCGCTCAAAGGGTAGCATTGGATGACCTTGACCCACTTTACAGCAAGGACAACCGGTTAACTGGTATAAAAGAGGGGGTCTATACATCTCGACTTCATTCTGCTTTGGACCTTCCAGTGGAACGCTAGAAACAATGAGTGGATCGCTGCTTGGTGCTAACTTGGACAGGTATTCTGTGATGGTACACTATGAAGATTGTAGAGACATGTTGACGGCTGTGTATGATTGTTTGGTGAGAAAAATCTTTCAAGAAAACTGCCAATTTATGTTAGCGTGGAAAAGAAACTTGTTTGTTGATGGTCATGCTACAATGCAAAGCATGAACCACCTTCATGTGTTAAAAGTAGGACATCATAATTTGGACGAACTGGACGATATGTTTAGGGAGCTGGAGTGTTTGATACATCAGGAATGTAAACCATGTGAAATTGAAATTTTTAAATTGGATATGGAATTAGAATAAAATGTGTTAAACAGGACTTGGACTTGGACTTGATTGAGGTTTTGTAGAACAGAGCGGGGGATAGATCACTTTGCGGCAATGGACTAGCATGCTGCTTAGTGGTCTATCCCCCGCTCAAAGGGTATCTTTACGTGACCTTGACCCACATAAATTGTATAGTTGGTGGGGGTATAAAAAGGGTAAGCAAATTGGATGGATACAACACTTCCATACCATGGCTCCACTTGACAACACCGTGTTCCATCGCAACAGAATTGTCTCTATTCTGGAGGTAATACCTCTAGAAATTATAGAAGTAGAGGACCAACTACCTGCGGTTGATCAAGAAGAGGAGGAGGAAGAGATAATGGATATTGAAATGGACTCTGACGAAGCTGGTTCAACGGACAATGAGGTGGACTTGCACGCCTACGAAACATTAGAGTCGTCATCTGAGTCGGAAATGGAATTCCAATTGGAAATCGAAGAAGAAGAACAAGAACAAGACACTCCCCATCGTCCAATGGATAGGATGTTAGTTGCCAGAAGAATTATGTATTGTCATCGCTGCCTATTCCGTGATGAGGATGATTCCGACTCTGATGGTGATGTTTCACCCTTGTAAAAAAGTTTAAACAAAAAGTTAAAAAAGAATGTGAGCGGGGGATAGAGCACTTTGTAGTAAATGATGCTGCTTAGTGCTCTATCCCCCGCTCAAAATAATAATTCCAAATGACCTTGACCTACATAAACTTGCTCAAACAGACGTCTTTGAAAAAACTTGTACAAATTATTGAATCTAGACCAAATATCATCAATTTATCAAGCCTACTGATAAATGTATTACAAACGGTTGTGTAAAGGCTAAATTTAGCACATGAGTGATAACCTGTTTCCATATGACGTCACTTTCCCCACCTATCTGCCTCGGATATAAAGGGTCCCGGTGGAGTGCGCTGCTCATTATTGCGTGGACATTCACAGAGTGTGCATTCAAAGCCAAACTGTTTGAAATGGCTCTTTGCGACATTTGTGGGGAAATCTTTCAAGACGAAGATCTTTTCACCATACACAGAGAATTACATGAAGACGAAGATAGAAAAGAAGATATTACCATGGATGAAATAGACTTAGACTCAATTGACCGGTTTTTGGAAGAGCACCAGAAGCAGACGGACTACTGGGACAGCTATCTACAGCAAATGCAAAGAAGAAGACCTAGTGTGATCCAATTTGCTGGTGCTGGACCATCTACTGCTAGAAGACCTTTTGAAGAAGAAGACACTGAAGAAGAGGACACTGAAGAAGAACTAGAAGATGTGAAACAACTGCGCACCACGGCCTTGCCAGGACGAGTTGTAACGCATTTTAAAATTAATAATGTTCAATTGGAACTGGAAACATTTATAACCCAGGCTAAGGAACTTGTTGGTGGAACCTTGAGGGAAGAACTACAAAGATTAAATTTTATTAAATTTGGAATGGTGTTAGAGGCTATGTTTAACAATACTGATGGTGAAACAGCATTGAGAGCGTTCATTACCAAAAACCGAACCCTTACCTTCACCTCCAACATCGATGATATTATTGAAGAATGCTTGGAAGAACTTATAACAAAACTTCAAGAACATGAAGGAAGAGGATCTGGATGGACTTTGTCATCAATTGAAGGTATGGATGTAAGGGTTCACAAGCATGGATATGGTTTAAGGGGTAGTAGTTTTATCCCTTTACCAAAGAAAATCCAAAACACTAAATCGTGTAGGAATGTGCAAAATGAAGGTAATGAATGTTTTAAGTATGCAATGTTAACCAAGTATGTTAAAGATCATCCTGAAAGAGTTGGTAGAGAGTATTACGAAAATGAACACCGCTACAACTTTCAAGGCCTCACCTACCCAGTTACATTGAAAGACATAGACAAATTTGAAAAGAAAAATCCTGGCGTTTCAGTGAATGTTTTCGGTCTGGATGATTCGAACAACGTTTATCCTTTGCGGGTAGTAAAAGTTGAGCAAAGAAACCACACTGATTTGTTACTGATCACTAAGGGTGAAATTTCACATTATGTGTGGATAAAGGACTTTGCATCCTTGATTCGAAATCAATTATCAAAACAGAGGCGTAGGTTAACAGTGTGTAAAAGATGTTTTTGTTTCACATATAAAGAAATAAGACAAGGAGGATTAGAGTGGTTGATAGAACACAAAAGACTTTGTAATGAAAATTATGAAGTGAAGATTAGTCTGCCACCACCATCTCGAGCGTGTATCCAATTTAACAAAACAGTTCACCAATATCGGATTCCAGTAGTCATCTACGCAGATTTTGAATCTACGTTAGTACCACAGGAGCTGCCGGACGGTGAAGTGACTAGAAGAACAAAATATCAGTTGCATCAACCCAACAGTTTTTGTCTAATAGTGAAATCAACCTTGTCTGAAAACCAATTGCAAAACTATGGTTTAACATCCACTCCAATACTTTACCGTGGTGAAGAAGCCGCTAAGTATTTCGTAGACCAGTTGTATGACATTGCTGAAAAGGTACAACGCTTGTATGGTAATGTCGTACCTATGGAACCTTTGAATGAGAATCAACAAGAAGAATACAATATGGCATCAAGATGTTATCTATGCGAGAAGAGCTTCAGTGAAGAAAATCCAAAAGTAAGAGACCACGATCACCTGACAGGTTTATACAGAGGAGCTGCTTGTAATTCATGCAATATAAATTACAAACTGCCCCACTTTATCCCTGTCGTGTTACACAATCTTAGCGGCTACGACTCCCACTTCATTATTCCAGAGTTAGGAAGAGATGATGGTAAAATTGATGTTCTTGCTACAACATTGGAAAAGTACATCAGTTTCTCAAAAACCGTAGGTAAAATTAAACTTCGCTTTGTAGACTCTTATAGATTTATGCCATCTAGTTTGAGCAGATTGTCTGAGAATCTACGAAGAGAAGACCTAAAAGAAACCAGCAAGATTGTACCTGAAGATAAATTGGACTTAGTATTACGTAAAGGAGTATTCCCCTACGACTACATAACATCTACAGAAAAATTTGAAGAAACCAGTCTGCCACCGATCGAAGCCTTCAACAGCAAATTAAACGAAAGTGAAATCTCCGTTGAAGACTACAATCATGCTTGTAATGTTTGGAACCAACTAAACATTCAAACCTTAGGGGAATATTCTGACTTTTATATAAAATTGGACGTAACTCTGCTGTGCGATGTGATGGAAGAATTCCGAAACACCTGCTTCTCCGCCTATGGACTGGACCCTCTACACTCGTACACATCTCCAGGATTAGCATGGCAAGCTATGCTAAAGTCAACCAACTGTCGACTGGAACTTCTAACGGATATCGATATGGTGCTCATGATGGAATCTGGTGTACGGGGCGGTTTGACACAAGCTGTAACACGTCATGTCAAAGCCAACAACAAGTACATCCCCGGCTTCGACGAGCAACAACCATCGGTCTACCTTGGCTACTTTGACGCAAACAACCTTTATGGTTGGGCAATGTCAAATCCGCTTCCCTACGCTGACTTCAAATGGATCGACCCGGCCACCATTGGAGACATCTCACAGATTCCAAAGAATGGTTCAAAAGGCTATATTTTGGACTGTGATTTCGAATATCCAGAGCACCTTCATGACCATCACTACGACTTGCCTCTTCTAGCCAAGACTGAAGTTTCACCGACAGGAAGATGGCCAAAATTGATGATGACCTTGGAGAATAAGGATCGCTATGTGGCTCACTACTGGGTAGTTCAACAGGCTCTTGAATTGGGTCTACGTATAGTGAGAATTCATAGAGCAATTGAATTCACCCAGTCTTGTTGGTTGAAACCATATATTGATTCCAACACTGCAAGAAGAGCTGCAGCGACAACAGCATTTGAAAAGGACTTCTATAAATTAATGAACAATGCCATCTTTGGGAAGACCTTGGAGAACAAAAGAAAACACAAAAATGTAAAATTAGTGAGTGATCCTAGGAAATTGGAAAAATTAGTGCAAAAACCAAATTTCGGAACATCCATGATTATAAACGAAAATCTAGTCGCTGTCAGTATGAAGAAAACAACAATAGTCATGGACCGTCCGTTATACATAGGTATGTCGATTTTGGATATAAGTAAAACCCTGATGTATGATTTCCATTATAACAAAATATTTAAACATTACGGAAGGGAAAACATTGGAGTCGCATACATGGATACGGACGCGTTTATCTACTGGATAAAGACTTTGGACATGTATGAAGACCTAAGGACTTTTCCATACAAAGAAGATTTCGATTTTTCTGACTATCCGAAAAACCATCCAAATTTTAATGAAAAATATAAAAAAGTAATTGGAAAATTCAAAGATGAAGCAAATGGAATGCCTTTAGAAGAAATAGTGGCGCTGATGGCGAAATTGTATTCATTTAAGATGTACCACGAGAACAACACACCGACAGTGAAGAAAGCAAAAGGAGTGAAGACATCTTATTTGAAAAAACACGTGACATTTGACCACTACAAGACTTGTTTGTTTGAAGATACTACGATATCAGCAACATTCAACAATATCCGAAGCTTCAAGCATCAAGTCTACAGTGTCACCGAAATTAAAAAAGCGTTGTCAGCTCGGGATGATAAAAGATACATTATGCCCGACAAAATCCACACTCTTCCTTTTGGCCACTACTCTCTAAACCCTATCAACTAGTAACCTATTCTTCGTCCTTCTACAACTACGACCTTATTCCTTTCTCCTTCCGTAAAAAAATGGGGAACACGGCAAGTCCAACGCCGTGTTCCCCATTTTTTTACACAAGTTTGGATGACCTTGACCCATATAAATGATGTGAATATTTAAAACAACATTCATTGTGATTATACATGTGATACAACAAACATTGAAACCTGCAATATGAAGGACTTAAAGCAACAAATTGTCAACGAACTTCATAAACCTGCAAGAAGAAAGTTTCCACGAAGAAATACGGTGATAAAAGGAATTAATGATTTATATCAAGCGGATTTAATCGAAATGATTCCTTATAGCAAACAAAATAAAGGATATAAATACATATTGACTGTTATTAACTGTTTTTCAAAAATGGCAGATGCTTTACCACTAAAAGATAAAAGTGGCAAAAGTGTTACAAAAGCAATGGAAACAGCTATACAAAGAGACAAACATACTATTAAACATTTACAAACAGATGATGGAAAAGAATATTTTAATAAGGAATTTGCAAATTTAATGAAAAAACACAATATAAACCATTATTCAACCAATTCAGAAGTAAAAGCCTCAATAATCGAAAGATTCAACAGAACTTTAAAAAGTGCAATGTATAAAATGTTTTCCAACAGAGGATCGCACATATGGATTGATATGTTACCAAAACTTATAAACGATTACAATAACAAATTTCATAGGACTATCGGGATGAAACCAAACCAAGTAACTAGTAAAAATGAAAACCTTGTATTAAAACGTATAAAAACGAATACTAAACCAAAAGTTGAAAAACTAAAGCCTAAAAAATTTAATGTGGGTGATAAAGTGCGAATAAGTAAATATAAAGGTGTATTCAGTAAAAGATACCTGCCAAATTGGACCAATGAGGTTTTTACTGTATTCAAAGTACAACCTACAGTACCTGAGACATATATTTTAAAAGATAATAAAGGACAATTGCTTGAAGGAGGGTTTTATGGACATGAAATGTTAAAATCAACAGTAGGCGATGTATATTTAGTTGAAAAGGTGTTGCAACGGAAAAAAGATAAGGTCAAAGTACGATGGTTAGGATTTAATAAGACGGAAGATTCTTGGATACCTAAAAAGGATTTGATATAACGATAGAGAATCATTTTAGGTTGAACCATTACAAAGGATGGAGATAGTACCACAAAAAGAGAGTTTTACTATTAATAATATAGATGAACTCACAGTGGATAATTCAGAATTCAATAGTGGGAAGCATGGCAATTTGTTACCAAACACCGTTCGTTGTCTGGTTACCGGACCTTCCAACTGTGGAAAAACTAATGTAGTATTCAATTTGATTACAAACCCTAAAGGATTACGATTTAACAATCTATATGTATTTTCAAAATCACTACAACAACCAAAGTATCAATTATTGGAAAAAATACTGACTAATGTGCCTGAAGTTAAATATTTAAAGTTTAATGCAAGCGAGAGTGTCATGCAGCCACAAGAAGCTAAACCATTCTCCGTGTTTATATTCGACGATGTATCTTGTGAAAACCAAAACACAATAAGGAATTACTTCGCTATGGGTCGACATAACAACATAGATAGCATTTATATTGGCCAAACTTACAGCAAAATACCTAAACAACTCATTAGAGACAATGCAAACATGTTAATTGTATTTAAACAGGACGAAACCAACCTAAAACATATATATTTTGATCATGTAAATGCGGATATGACATTTGAACGATTTAAAGAGTTGTGTGGAAAGGCTTGGGCTGAAAAGTATGGGTTCCTAACAATTATGAAGGAACAACCGCTAAACAATGGTCGATACAGGATAGGATTTGATAAATTTATATTAATACATTAAACGTGGTATAACACATTCATTGTTGTACAACACGTCTTGCTACAAACATGGTTAACCAAGAAAAATTAGTAAAAGAAATAAAATCACTTAGTGATTCTATTCGGGCTAAAAACAGAGCATTGAAACTAGGTATTAGCGAGAGGGAGAAATTCCTTGAATCTACTTTTAAACCTATTACTGAACCCTTGAAACAATTAAACAAAAAATTTGCTAAACCTGTATTGGAAGGAGATGCGATTGCACCTATTACGAAGTTTGAAAGAGAAAATGTAAAATCAGAAGATTTTAGTGATGAAGACCTGGAATCCTCTACGTATAGTGGTTTTACCGGTGGAGAACCCGAAAGAGAGCTAGAATCACCGGACTATAGTGGAATAAAAGAATTATATGAAGTAAAAGCCAAAAGAGGACATGAAGTTGTATCAACTGCTAGTGAAGAGGAAAAAGAAGAAGAGACAAGGGAAGGTCCGTCAAACATAAGCTTATTGGGTGAAAACATTCATAACAAAGGACCTTTAGGAAGGAAATACATGGTAAAAATGTTACTCGGAACAATTCCTAATAAGAATTACCATAGTTATGGAGCGAGATTAACAGAAGACGGTTTAATGATAGGTAATAGCCCGTTAAACGTTGACGAACATGATAATATTGTCATTGGTGATCAAAGGTATAAGGGCACAAAAGGATTATTTGAATTATTATTTGAAAATAAGCCTTCAGTATCGGTAGTGAAAGAAAAAGACATGGAAGCATATAAAAATATTTTGGAACAGACAAATGCATATAGGAGAAAGTATTTACCTGACCAGCCTCCTTTTAGATCTAAGTCTTTAAAATATAAACAATTTGTATCCAAGTTAATACCAACTAGAAGACAAACAATGCCGTTAACACAAAGAAAACCTGTAAAACGAAGATTTATGGCATCCACTTTGGATGTAAGTGCTCAGGAACGAAGAAAAAGAAGTAAGTCCGTTACGGGTACAGGTTTAATGAAGAAACTATATAACACAAATGTGATTTATTACAATAATATCAATAAATTGGTGGATAGAATGAAACTAATACATGAAGCTAAAGAAGCGGGTCATACTGGATTGGAAAACGAATGGGTGGCTTTAGTGGATGAACTCCGAAACCGTGGGGTAATCTCATAAAAATGCGTTACTCCCTAGAATACTATTCAGTTGCACCATGAGTGTCGACAAGTTCGGACGTTACTCCTCGGATGGGTTATATTATGCCAATAGTTTAAAAAGAAGTGCTGGTTTACCACAAACACCTGATGGAGATTATGATATGAGTAATAAAAGGTTAAAAAACATAAAAGATCCTACGGATGAAAACGATGCAATAAATCTAAAAATATTAAAGGAAAAGATATCGCCAACATTAAAACTACAAAATAACACATATGACGCAGAAGATCATAGAATTATCAACGTTGGTAAACCAAATCAAAACGGTGATGCGATAAACAAAGGTTATTTGTCATCTGAATTAAAAAATACGTTAAAATTCAATGGGAAAACGTATAGTGCCAACAATAAACGTATATCCAACGTAGATGACCCTAAAGATGCAAAAGACAGCGTAAATAGACGCTATTTACATTCTTTGATACCTGAAAAGACAAAAGATGGATTTTCTTTTTATAAATTTGTTATTAACGATATAGGTTATCCAAAAAATGAAAATGATGCTGTAAATCTCAAATATATAAAAGATCATTGTGTCATACGTGATGTGGGAGTTATCGATTGTCTTGGCAATTGTTTGGCGAATGTAAAAGATGGTTCAGCACCATCTGATGGTGCAACAGTGGGTCAAATGAAAGAGACTTTAAAACAAGAAACAACTGGATTTGCAAAACGAGATGAAGTATTATCAAAGCAAGGGGATGACTTTATTCAAGGTAATGAAAAATTTCATTTATTGACATACAAAAACACTTATTGGGATTGCAGGCATGGAAGGTTATCAAATGTGTCATGGGGTCATGCAGATAGAGACGCGGCTGCCTTAGGACAAACAGTACATCTAGATCCAAATAATTACCATGCGTTTTTTATATGTAGTAATAAAAAATTAACAAACATGGCGCAAGGAAGAGAAGCAAATGATGCTGCAACTGTAGGACAGGCTATCACATTATCACAAATGGATAGCAAAGTGTATACTTGTAATAATAAACGTATAACAGACCTTAAAGACCCTGAACATGTGGATAATGCTGTCACTGTTAATTTTCTTGTAAAAGTTTTAGGAAATGCATTATTTGATGTATACAATCTTATTGGTATTCATTCAGGTCGTACTCCTTTGTTGGAATCTGAGAGAGGTACTTGGATTAAACGGGAAATTGTTCAAAACTATTTTATCAACCCTCGTACAAAAAAGTTTAGATCATCGGATTGGGGTGATTTTGATATTTAATAAAAGAACACAATAAACGACTTCATTTATGTCCAACTTGTCATAGAGGTAACACATAAGTTGTACATTGCGATTATAAAAGGACAATAATGACGTTCCAGTACATCAGTCCATATAGAGACACTGTAAGGAGAGGAGGTGGGATCACGTCCACAGCGGTTTCTCTGTTAAGTAAAGCTTTAAAACGAATTCCAGTAGGATCCATAGTAAATAGAGCAATAGACGCATTACCATACGAATTTCATATACCGGGAGGTTATCAGTATTGCGGACCAGGAACTAAATTGAAAAAACGACTGGAAAGAGGCGATCCTGGCATAAATAAGTTAGATCAGGCTTGTAAAGAACACGATATCGCATATTCCACGTTTGCCGATTCAAAAAATAGATCAATAGCTGACAAAAAGCTTGCGGACATAGCTTGGCAACGAGTAAAATCAAGTGACGCTAGCATAGCAGAAAAAGCAGCAGCTTTAGCAGTAACAGCAGGTATGAAGGCTAAAACAGCAGTAGGAGGTGGAAGAAGGAGGAGAAGGAGAGTAAAAAGGAGGTCAACCACAAGAAAACATGGAGGAAATATAAAAAGAAGACGACGATCTACAAGAAAAGGCAGGAAGAAGCCCACCGTGTGGTCAATGGTAAAAAACGGGGCAGGTCTTTACCTAAGACCTTATCGTGCATATTAAATGAAAGAAATCAATTGGTCATACCACATAAAGCATTAACCAATATTGAATTATTTAAATATATTTCCTGTTTAAAAATACCATTTTTCCGCGGTGTGTTTATGAAAGACAGTTTACCAAAGAAAATGTGGCAAAATGAGACTGGAATTGTAAATTTGGATAATACTGAAGGGCCTGGCACCCATTGGGTTTGTTATAAGAAACTAAATAACAATGTATATTATTTTGATAGTTTCGGTAATTTGCCACCACCAAAAGAACTTCAAAATTACTTTAAATCTGCTAAAAACATATATTATAACTATAAAAGAGAACAACCTGATAATACTTCAATATGCGGCCATTTATGTTTGGAATTTCTAGCTAAAAGTATCAGTCACTATTGAGATGTCTTCCTATACGGTATCATTAACAGGAAAATCGTCCACTTTACGAAGTATCCTTTTTCCAGCGTTACGCTTGCAAAAAGGAAGGTTTTGGGAGGCGGCACTATTGGATTTTACAACTTACAACTCTATCCCCAATGTTACGGAAGGTAAAAATAACGTATTGCATTATTATAAGGGAAAGGATGCCAGTGGAAAATTTACAGACTTACAAGAGTGCAGGTTACCCACAGGTTCTTATGAAATTGATCATATAAATGAATTTTTGCAAACTAAAATGGGAAAAGACAATATAACATTAAAAGGTAATAATAATACGATGAAAGCTGAAATTACTTCCAAATATTATATAGATTTCACTCAACCAAACTCAATTGGTGATTTATTAGGATTTTCCAACGATGAGCCTGTTTTAGAACCAGATGTAACACATTCCGGTAAGAAAACAGTAACAATATTAAAAGTCAATAGTATAGACATAACTTGTAACATTATACAAGGTGCTTACAGGGATGGGGCTAACACCCACATCATACATACTTTTTACCCAAGTGTACCACCTGGATTTAAAATTGTTGAAAAGCCACAAAACCTGGTATATCTACCGTTGAACACCACTTTCATTTCAGACATCGTGTTGAGCGTATTGGATCAAGACGGTAACTTGGTAGATTTCAGAGAAGAGCCTATTACGATTAGATTACATTTAAAATCGACACTTTAATACAAAACCATGGGTTTAACATTTAAAAGCGAACAACCTACGGGAAACCGCATTAGTAGCTCTTCAGCTGTGGAGGAGTTAACACGCGAGAACATTCGTTTCTTAGAGAGAATTGGATTAAAATTAACCGAGTATGGATATACTGGATATAGCGCAGGGTCCAACATTCGACGAAACCCTATGGGAAAAAGAATATCACACCCACAACCCTTACACTTCATCGAAATTAAACAATAACGATGAAATTCGTATTCCCATACAAAATCAAGACATTTACACACTACCATGTGAAAGTTACTTGTATATTGAAGGACAAGTTACTAAAAAGGACGGTACTACTGTTGGTACAACAGTTCCATTTATAAATAATCCTATGGCTTTCCTATTTGATGAAATTAGATATGAAATATCAGGTGTAACAGTTGATTCCACTAAAAAAGTAGGTATTACGACAACTTTAAAAGGATTAACATCTATAACACCCAATGAAACCAATTTACTTAAACCTGCCGGATGGGTATTACCTACGATTGACACGATCACTCCAAATCCAAATGGATATTTTGATTTTCATATTCCATTACGTTTGCTGCTTGGTTTTGCTGAAGATTATAGGAAAATAATATTAAACGTTAAACAAGAATTAGTTTTGTTGAGATCTTCTAACGATAAAGACATTATTAAAGCTGCAGATGCTACTACAGATGCGACTTTAGAATGGAAATTAAAATTAGACAAAATTGTATGGAGAGTTCCACATGTTAAATTGGCTGACGAGCATAGAATGCTACTTTTAAGAAAATTAAAAGCCGATCGTGATATTGTTATTCCATTTAGAAGTTGGGAATTTCATGAGCATCCCAGTTTACCTACTACGGATCGACACACTTGGACTGTTAAAACATCGAATTATGTAGAACGAGCCAGGTATATTATATTTGGTTTACAAACAGGTAGAAGAGACGCCATTACTAAACATGCAGGACAATTTGATCATTGTGACTTGAAAAATATTAAAGTTTATTTAAATTCACAATTCTTTCCATACGACAATTTAAATGTGTCATTCACTAAGAAGAAATACAGTATATTGTACGATATGTACGCGAGATTCCAAAGTTCATATTACGGTAAAACAAATACACCTTTATTACCACCTGACAAATATTTCGATGCCTACCCAATAGTTGTAATCGATTGTTCTAAACAAAATGAATCAGTAAAGTCTTCAAGTGTGGATATAAAAATAGAAATGGAATTCAACGATGCTATACCGGCTAATACAACTGCATACTGTTTAATTCTACATGATAAAATCGTAACATACACACCTTTAACTGGAATTGTTAAAAATGTATTGTAAGAACCGGTTTTGTTTCATTCCGCGAGTATAAAAGCAGAGCGTACAGACCGCTCCTCATCAGTTTGTTGCCTACTGTTGTATGGGTAGCATCGTATTCAATATGGCTTCTCCTAGTGGTACACCTGAAAATGTGGTAGATATTGAGAAGGAGATATCTGAGTTTTTAGATCCTCAAGGTCACCAGGAAGGAGGTGAACAAAACGTTTGCGGACAACTTCACGCCAGTAATAATGTTGAAGAAAAAGGTAAAAGAAGAAAGACTATACAAAAGAGAAAAAGGGATATTGAAGATAATATTTCTCCAAACATATTGAGTGAGGTATTTTTGCGAATATTTTATCCAATCTCTTCCAGTTTGGATAAAAGTGTTTTAATCGGTGTTATGAAATCTACAGATTATTCCCCTACTGTTATTTTAACTCATGGACCCAAAATGATTTTGTTTACGGACAGTGCTTGGGAATCGTTTATGAAACATTTGCATCTGCTAGAATGCTATTTAAGTAGTAACATGTTTGGAAGAAAGACAAGGGTAGGACTTTTGGATTCAAATGTGGAAATTGATATCATTAAACAACGTGGTGATCATCAGCTACGGTTTAGAGACACAACAAGACATGATAACAAAATTCAACTTAATCGAGAGGAGTTTTTCATTTTAACTTGTGCTACTGAACCTATAACAAGATACTTGAGACAACTGGTGTTTTCAAGTTCGATTATTAAAGATTATCTGGAAGACACTTTGGACAAACAACCGGACGCACCTATATTATACGGACCTGTGGATACTTCTATATTTAATAGAGTTCCTCATGAAGTACAGATGTGGAGACAATTGGAAAAGTACGCTCAACTACATAAGAAATTAGTAAAACAGGAAGAAGAGGAAGATGGAGGAGAAGAATCAAGTGTTAGTGATGAAAATGAAAATAAGGAAAATATAAAGATGGAAACTTAAATGACAATGGTTAGTTTTTAAAACAATAACCAACATTTTGTGGGGTTAGGCCTATTGGGGACGGTGCCCACGTTAAATATACACCAACGCGCCAACAACTGTACGGCCTGGTATAAAAGTAGTACCTACCGTGGTGTGGAAATCAGTTGACCTCCTGACTTCGTAATGAGCAGACGTGTGACCTTCAAAATGGACAAGGGAGAAGAACAACAAGTAAAGTCCAAGCCTGGTATTATTGAGTTTCAAGCGTTTCGTGGTAATGATGATAGATTCATTATAAAAGAACTTGTGTTTTTGGACATGAATACAAGTGTTCCTTATTCGTTTTTATTTAAACCACCATGTTCTTATTCGTCTTTAACTAGTAAAGCCGCTACTACCAACAGATGGATTTCAAAACACTTCCATCATATCGATTGGTATGATGGTTTTACAAGTTACACGGACTTGTATCACATTATGCATCACTTTTCAGACAAGTTTACCAATATTTACACAAAGGGGCTGGAAAAGAAAAGATGGATCGAAGGATTTACTCATGTTCCGGTTAATGATGTGGAATTGGATAAGAATTATCAATACATGCTGGAAACCATATGTATTTGTACAAAAAGCCCAGAACATGATAAAGATAGACATTGCGCTTTGAAAAATGCCTATAAACTCGCCTCTTACCTTCAAAGTGGGGAATTGGGGAGTGGTGGGGGTAACGGAGAGTATATAAGTGGGGAGCAGACAGGGACCTGGCATGAGTATTACTCGAGATTCCGAGACGACAACATCTCCGAGCAAGAAGACGATCTGTAACCTGACCATGGCATCTCACCAGTTCCTTCAGACTTTGGTCGAGCAGTTCAATGCTCACTCCAAGTCAACAATATTACCTGTAAAGAAGTGCTCGGAACTAAAAGACGAGAAGCACTACATAATCCATGCTATGAAGAAGATGGAGACTACAGTTGGGGAGGCCATCTGCTGCAGTCTCAGCGAGGCACCGTTTACTCCGGGGGATGAACCAAAGTTCCAGGTGTACCTGCCCAAGAGATTCGTCCATCTTCTACAAAACGAGGATCTTCGCTCTATTCAACCCGGGTGTCTATACCTGGTGTCCCACGGCTGCACGGGTAGCAATTCTACAGAGTTGACCATCCACATCGCTGACAAGCAGCAGTGTTAGATTTAAGTTTTAATGTTGTACATATGTTGTTGTTGTAATGTTTTATAAATAAACGAATCATAAAAGACAAAAAAAATAAAACAAAAAAACAAAAAATGCAACATATCAATATGTGACAGACTTCACGTATTGATATGTTGCATTTTTTTTTTTAAACTTCGCGGGTGACCTTGACCTTTGACCTTTGCATTTCACAATTACCCCCACTACTGTAATTACCCCCACTACCGCACTAGGATTCAAACCTGCTTGGATGCGAAAAACGGTCAGTCTGTTGCCAACTAGCAAACGATGAGCACCTTGTACGAGCTTTGCTTACAACGAGTTATAACTGACGCATCTTTATTCCAGACGGCTTTACGAGATAATATCCCTATAACAGTAAAGCAGGATATCGAGGAGTACAAGAAAGATAATAGAGGGTATTCGGGATACTCCTGGTATAGGTTCCAAGACGGGGAAAAGTTTTGTAGGCCTTGTGGCAATGCTGCCGTCAGAGACCTTCGACGGTTCGTACAGGAAGGTGGTAGAAAACAGTTTGGATTTCTAGCACCAATGTTTAGATTTGAAAACTACAAGGACACCTGTGCTATTTGTTCCATCCCTTTGTATCAATGGAAAAAGTTTAGAAGTGTTTAATTGCATCTTCCATACCCCCACCATCACCCCCACCACTTTTCCATGTACCTCCAAACGCTGTGCCTCGGCTTCATTTCTACTCCAGCAGCCAACCTAGCAACATCAGGATGTCTCTCAACGTCAGTTGCGCAAGTTACGAGGAGGTGAGCATCAAGACTCAGCAGGAGCTAAACGACTTATACAAGGAGTTGCAGCTGATGGTGGCACGAGGCTACCGTATAAATGTGCAAGTTTACGCTTGCAATATACGGAACACCCGGCAGTCAAAGGAAGAGCCTGGACACTCCTCGACGGCTTCCTCACCAGCGTCCATGAAGACCGAGCCAGACAACTTGGACTACTTCAGCTGACTAGCAGTTGTATTTCTTGTCCTAACCATTGTAGAATATGTATATTTTTTCATTATATTAAAGAAGTAAAAGAGCAAAAACACCTATCTTGTTACTGACATATAAGCTCAGTAACAAGATAGGTTTTTTTAAAACACAATTTGGATGACCTTGAAACTTCCCCCTCCACTGCTTTGTTACCCCCACCACTTGACTATTGGTGTACATGGCACATCGCAATTGGAAACCTCATTCCATCTTCAACAGCCACACCGACAACATCAACAATGGCAAACCTACCAACAGATGAAAGATGTCCTCACGCATGTTGTGACTTCGTCCACGAGTTGGAGAAGAGGATGCAGGAGAGGGCGATAAGAAGAAAACAGATCCACTCAGAAAATATCATGATAGTCAACGGCTATCTTTTATTGTTCGGCCTTATTATGGTTGTACTTTTCATACTGTACGGCATAGTCACATGTGTCGGCAAGGTTGCAGAAGAAAACGCTCGCCACCATCAATTGGAAAGTTTCAATGTTACTTTGTAAGTTTTCCTTTTTTTTAAAACTCCGTTTGGATGACCTTGAAAATTCCCCCACTACTCCACCACACCCCCCACCACTTCACCATGTTCCTGCATGAGCATCACATAAACCGTCATTCCTTGTCCGACAAGCAACCATGGCAGACAACAACACCATCAGCCAAGCTGACTCCACTACTGATGTCGGTACAAGTACGGGTTGGACACTGTCGATCGATAGTGTACACTATTTGGAGTCAATTTGCGAACGTATGAAGGAAATACTGCGGGACAACCCTGGGATCATAATACAAATGAATTTAAATTATGATTGGTCCCAAGTTAGAATGCAAGGGGACGACAACAACGGTCAACAATCTCCACAATATTCGCCCATGTCCCCGATCTATCCTTACGGCGGGTCTGACGTCGATGAAGATGAGGCTGATGAAGATGCAGGGGACAACGAGGCTGAAGAGGAGTAAGCTTCATTCCTTTTTTTTAAAACCTAAATTGGATGACCTTGAGAATTCCCCCTCCACTATTTCCTTTTTTTTAAAACCCAAATTAAATGACCTTGAAAATACCCCCTCCACGTACTTTTGGTTTACCCCCTCTACTTTTCAATACTGTTACCACAGTCTGTAGCTCACATCATTCCTTGCTTAGCTATCATGGCGGACAGCACTCTTTCTCGAGTTGACTCCACTACGGATGAAGAATGGCCATTTTCCTGGAATGTTCATCTGCAAGACTCGGCAGAAGTGGATATGTTGCATGAGAAATTGGTGTATGTATTAAACGAAAACCCCAACATTGAATGTAGAATGACTATGGATTTCGATGCGACAGGGGTCCACACTCAACCTTCCACTTCCAGCCAGCCTGAACCTCAGCTACAGCCAAAGAACTTTACACATCTTTACACTCCAATACGGCCGGAGGATGTGGTTATCAGCGAGGCAGACTCTACTACAAGTTATATTGAACCAACGAATTGGAAGCTTGTTGTTGACACCTTACACAAGGTCGACTTAGTATGTGACAAATTAAAGGAATTGATGATGCAAGATCCTGGTCTTCGTTTTAAAATTGATTTGTTTTTCATCTGGGGAGCACCTGCACGGGGCTCTTCGTCTGACAGCTCTCTAAGTACAACGGATGAGGAGGAGGAGGAGGACGACTAGTTATCTTTTTTAAAACTCCGTTTGGATGACCTTGACCTTTCCCCCTCCACTGAGTTTATTTAAGGTGCACTCTCAATGACTGCAGCATCATTTCATCGCGCACCTTCACCACAGCAACATGGAGAGTCAACTCAACTACTGTTGCGAACGGAAATGTTTTTCATGGCCGAATGACATTGATGTTGCGGATGGCCTGGCGTGTAGAAAATGTGAAGCTTTTGGTCAATGCATGTGTAAGTGCAAGTCTTGGAAGAAGCCGAAACCGGAGTTGAAGACATTCCATGTGTACCAGATGAGAGGGCATAAGTACACTTGTTGCCCTGAACGTTGCATTGAATTCACATTAAAACAGCTAACTGGCTGCAAATTGTGCAACAATCATTTTGCAGGTTTTTGCAAACATTATTTAGGAGCCTGTCAGTACAGATCAACTTGGCATACAGAAGCACTCACTATCAATGAAATCGCTATAGATACACAAGAGTAGTCTTTCTACTCTTTTCTTTTTAAAACTCCATTTGGATGACCTTGACCTTTCCCCTCCACTCACCTTAGTTTATATAAACCCCATTCCCACTGACCACAGCATCACTTCATCGTGCTCCCTCGTCAAAGCAACATCAACTATGGAAAGTAAGCGCATCTCATGTTGCGAGCATAGGTGTTTGGAGATACAAGGCGTCACATATTGTGCAAAGAAGCGTTGGGAGGAAGAGACGGGGACAACCTATTGCTGTGAGGATAAGTGTTTCCTCTTACCAAAGTGGCAAGTGGATGGGCTGGCCTGCCGGCAATGTGAATGCTTCGGATGTTGCAGGTGTAGATGCAAGAACCAACAGCTGCCACCGCCGGTACTACAAACTTTCAAAATCTACAAATCCAAATACTTTTATACTTGTTGTCCGCAGCGGTGTATTAAATTTCACTTCTCCAATCTTACCAATTGTCGGAAATGCTACGGACAACCTGATGGGTGGTGCACCTGTTTTCTGGACTCCTGCCGCTACAGATCGGATTGGTTTACAGATCCATTAGAGATTGATGAGGTCGCCCAGGAAGCACAAGAGTAGTCTTTCTACTCTTCACCTTTTTTAAAACTCCATTTGGATGACCTTGAGATTTCCCCCTCCACTTCCCCATATACCTAGAGTACACAGAGCCTGATAGTCAGTCACTCGGTGGCTGTCGTGGGGTGCGCATCGGTGTCGGCGCTCCGTTGTTAAGTGTTCAAGGTCACAGTAACATAAAATTGCGGGCGTTGTACTGGTTCAAGGTCACCTGAGGGATAACCGATTGCCCATTTAGGCAGAGTCATGTCAGAAACTCGAGTTTAACTTGGCACTTTTGCCGTTTCTTGTCGAAAATTCGCTCCAAGTGGTCAAGGTCACGGGGACTCGGACTGAAACTCGGAGCGTAGTGCGAGAAACGGCAAAAGTGCTAAAAAATTTTAAGTTTCTGCGTGACCTTGACCTTAGTGGCGTCGGTGACGTCGTTTTGGTGACGTAAGGGGTGATGACGTCATCAGCACGTCATTTCTGTGACGTCATGGGTGTGACGTCATCGAAATGACGTCATTGGTGATGACGTCATCGATTGCGTCATCGATGACGTCATCGATGACGTCATCGGTGAGGTCATTGACCTCGATGACGTCATCCCTCAGGTGACCTTGAACTGGGCCAGCGGCCGCAATTTTACACTACTAATAGCCTAATTCTAATAGCTATGGTTTGTATACATTTCAATATTGTGTTTAGAATGAAAAGCGATTTTAATTTTAATTTTAAAATATCAGATTAATAAAATAATTTGATCAGATTAATATTAAAAACTTTGAAACATGTGGTAAAACAATATAAAGGAGCTGAGAGATATGTTATCAAAGATGTACTATAGGGTATTCAGTTGCATATAAACATGAGGTTGAAGACAACAGATGGGTAAAGGGCTCACTTTATTTTACCGGCTACTGAAACCTGTCCCAATTTGCACCTTTCTACTTCGTGCAAGTTCGTCCAGCCTCTTGGCCCAATTATTTCCAATATATAATCTTTTGTAAACTAGGAATACACAATTCACCATAGCACTTTAGCATTCATTATTTTACAAATTATACATATATTACACTATTTTATTTGAACTTGCAAAAACATTTAAATATTTAAGTTATATTTGGTGTTTGAAAAACTGAAAAATCAAAAAATCTAACACGAATGGCAATGTTCGAGATTAATTTTATCTGAAAAAAACTTATGTCTAGTATAATGGAATTTATTTAAAAATGTAGTTTTAGCTATTAAATTCTCAGGGAATTAATTTACATCTATTCATTTATTTAAAACAAAAGGTGGGATAATTATAAATGCAAGTATATTTTTCATTAGTTTAGCGTGTAGTTTAAAAAATTTTTACAAACCATAACTCTAGCGTAACATATATTTTCAATAGTCAATGAATGAATAGTCATTTATTCCATCTTTCAACAATACAATATTGCAATTGATTTCGTCTTGTGCCGTAAAGGGAATCAAAATCCGGTAAAAGTTGTTTTAGTAATTATTTATTAAACAATTTTCAGCTAAAGGAGAGACATAACGAAATCATAGTAATCCTGTATGGCAGCGCGAGCATACTTAAGATTCAATAAGGGAGATGCGACGCTCGGCGATGTCTTCATGTTATTGCTTGTTCAATATGCAACTGATACGCAATTGAATTTAAAAAAAAAATAATTGGAAGACAAAAGTCGTAAAAAATTATTCCTAGATACCTTACATCTTTTAATAATTTTTTCTCTTTTTAAGTGTTTTTAATCTTATAATGAGAAATATACCGGGTGTTCATAAAGTCTTGCCCTGATTTGATAGCTTTGCTGTACAGAAACCATTAGAGCCACACACAACTTACATTGCTTCTTTTGAAGAGAATTTAATCTAGTTTTTTTATTATCAAGTTGGTAACACCTTTGTTTAGCTGTTTAACAACAATGCAGTTTTCTTTAAATTCTGTACAAAAGAACATCAGAAATGGTTTGCCTCCAGAAGAGGTAACAGTGTGTCCTATGGTTCTATGAAACCCAGTCCCCCTTTACCGGTACTGTCCAAAGACTTTTTGTGCGAACATTTAGAACACCTGCGCCTGATGTAAAAAGTATCGAGAGGTGGTATCCATATTTTTCTGACAGAGGCAGTGTGTGTGACAAGAAACGAACTTGACGCCCACGCATCACTGAAGTCACTGTGGATTGGGCGTGATCGCCTGACTAAATTGCCTCCTCGGTCACTAGACTTTACTCATCTCTGGACTTTTTTATGTGGGGGTTTGTCAAAGACGTAGTGTGTTCTACCCCAGTTCTTGATTTAGAGTCACTAAGAGAGAGAATAAGAAATGCAGTGCAGTCTGATACTCATCAAATGTTAACCAAAATATGGGGAAAAGAAAAAGTCGCCTAGAATATTTACAGGCAGCCCAAGGCGACACATAGAATTTTATTGAGTTTGAACATATGTAAATAAAACTTAAGAAGTCACTTGTTAAAACCGTAAATAAAACATTATTCTACCATAATTTGTTTTCATGCTATTCGATTTCTTTATCAGGGCAAGACTTTATGAACACCCGGTATATATATATATATATATACAGGGTGTCACAAAAAAGTGTACCTGGCTATACATGACCTGATTCTACATGCAAAAATAAAGAATAACAATTTTTTGATTTCGGCTTAGTTTAGCCGTAATCCGCCATTTTGTTTTTTATACATAATAATTTTTATTTCCGTGACTGTTCGTTGTATTAACTTCATATTTGGCATGAACCTTTATGACAGCAATGTCAATTTTCAGGAAAAAAAATTATTTCTGTCCAATGTGTATTTTCAAAATGGCGGCCATTTTTAATTTTTTAACTCAAATATCTCAAAACCGGTAAATTTTATCAAAATTTTACAAGAGACAAAAAAGTTGACAAATAAAATTACCTAACTAATAATACCAAATTTGTAAGGATTTGACGACAAATAATGGAGTTATTGAGATTTTTCTTCTAAAATAACCTAAATTTGCATGCATTTTAATGGAAAATCAATGATTTTATGCATACAAATGGCAATCACTCCGTTATTTGTTGTTCGATCCTTACAATCATGGTACCATTAGTTATGTAATTTTATTTGTCAACTTTTTTGTCTCTTGTAAAATTTTGATAAAATTTACCGGTTTTGAGATATTTGAGTTAAAAAAATTAAAAATGGCCGCCATTTTGAAAATACACATCGGACAAAAATAATTTTTTTCCTGAAAATGGACATTGCTGTCATAAAGGTTCATGCCAAATATGAACTTAATACAACGAACAGTCACGGAAATAAAAATTATTATGTATAAAAAACAAAATGGCGGATTACGGCTAAACTAAGCCGAAATCAAAAAATTGTTATTCTTTATTTTTGACTTATTTTTGCATGTAGAATCAGGTCCTGTATAGCCAGGTACACTTTTTTGTGACACCCTGTATACAGGGTGATTCAGACCACCCGTCCACTATTTATAGCAGGAGAACGGTTTGAGATAAAATCATGAAATAAAGTTTTTTTCCACTAAATCACATATGGGCTTTCCAATAAAAATATTTTCATCAATGCCAGTATACAGGGTGTTCCAAAACTGGAGGTCACGGGTTCGAATCTCAAAATTTTCTTAAATAAACATGCAGATTTTTTTACATAATTTTAAACGTATTAGTCAAAGGAGCATTTTCGTGAAAACAGAATGAATTTATCTTTTTCCGTTTCAAAATGGCGGCCATTTTTGTAAGAAAAATCAACATTTACGGAATACCCTGTAATTCTTTTATTATTTGTCATAAATGACTCCTGATTCAATATCCTTATTTGAAATGAGCTAAGCTTTACAATGATATGTCACAAGACCACATTTATTAAAAAACTAAAAATTCCAAAATTTTATAATTTTGAAAATTTTAACTTAGACAAAACTCAAAAATTCTAAATGTAAACATATGTCATATTGTATATCATCTTAAAGCTCCCATTGAACTGAGCAACTTTGTAATTTACACTATTACCGTATCTCTTGAGGTTTTGTAGTAATAACGTGAAAATACATTTTTTCCATATAACCTGCATGTTAATTCAATGTTATGGCAACAATCAAAGGAGGACTTCCATACTATAAAGCCCTGAACAATTAACATGCAAATCATATGGGAAAATGACATTTTTATGTTATTACTACAAAACCACAAGAGATACGGTAATAGTGTAAATTACAAAGTTGCTCAGTTCAATGAGAGCTTTAAGATGATATACAATATGACATGTGTTTACATTTAGAATTTTTAAGTTTTGTCTAAGTTAAAATTTTCAAAATTATAAAATTTTGGAATTTTTAGTTTTTTAATAAATGTGGTCTTGTGACATATCATTGTAAAGCTTAGCTCATTTCAAATAAGGATATTGAATCAGGAGTCATTTATGACAAATAATAAAAGAATTACAGGGTATTCCGCAAATGTTGATGTTTCTTACAAAAATGGCCGCCATTTTGAAACGGAAAAAGATAAATTCATTCTGTTTTCACGAAAATGCTCCTCTGACAAATACGTTTAAAATTATGTAAAAAATCTGCATGTTTATTTCAGAAAATTTTAAGATTCGAACCCGTGACCTCCAGTTTTGGAACACCCTGTATACTGGCATTGATGAAAATATTTTTATTGGAAAGCCCATATGCGATTTAGTGGGAAAAAACTTTATTTCATGATTTTATCTCAAACCGTTCTCCTGCTATTAATAGTGGACGGGTGGTCTGAATCACCCTGTATATATGAAACATGATACAAAAAAAAACTTTACTGAAATTGCCTTGGCTCTTTAAATTTTGTTGTATCGTTAAAAGACCCTGAAATTATTTTTAAGTAATCCTTACATCTTAGGGATATCCCTGTCACGGAAGTAGTTTAAATTTATCTATGAATGTTGATATTTAACTGTTATAAAGTACAGTAACACTTCGAAAACTTAAATTGTCAATTTGATAATTATAGATTAAAATCACAACTACATTTTACATTTACATTTTACTTGATTTTAACACTAACAATTGATTGTTCATTAGGACCGGTTAGTCACGTAGATGCCATTAATTACTTGGTTTAATCAGCCAATTAAACTTAGCATGCAGGTATTGATTGGGTAAGACAAACATTGAATGTAATCAAGGCTGGCCAATGATAACACCTTGAGGCCGTTTAGGTGTGAATTAAGCAGTATTAAATCGTTCAGCCGAAGAGAATAGCGGTTATTAGTTACAAAAAAGTTATCCTATGTGCTATGTAGCTATGTGTGCTAAAAGTTATCCTATGTCGTCTACATTGGTAACTAAGTAAATTCGCCGCTAGACGCTAACATATTTATAATTCGTACCCTTTGCCTTGGAAAAAACGTAAAAAAATTCGTCTGACGTGGATATACTCATCTATCTGATTAAAATAAATATTAAAGCTTATATTATGTAACAAACTTATGTTGTCCTCAGCCCATGGCTGGGAAAATCCGGTGTTCGTCCTAGAGCCCTTCAAAGTTCCCATATGATCCTTATGGAGATTTTTATAAGTTACTAAAATTTAACAAACATCAGATGATAACTTTGGAAATAGACCAATATGTTACATTTTTGACATGTGGTTCAACAAATCTATACCAAAGTTGAGCACAATTTGCACTAGCGAGAGGACGAAGCGAACGCGCTCGTCGGGGGCGAGTGAGCTGAGCGAACGAGCTTTGTCTGAAAAGAAAATTGATATGCTTGATAATTTTACCGAGCATAAGGTCGGTGCCCCTGGTACTCAATATACATAACTTTCAAGATAACTCCCTTATATTCTTGTGGATCAAGAGCTCTTGTTACTATGTGTTGGGGAAACTTTTGTGAACATTAAACCTATTCCTCGTATGTGAAATATATTCATACGTGACACCAATATTTCATTTAGTAAATTTCCCTAATTTTATGGTTTCCTGACTCAACATTACGTGGTGTGTACTCAAATAACCCGTATTTAAAGAATCGGTCTAAATTAAATATCTGGTTCCTTATAACAGCAAAGTTTACTAATCATTTAGTAATTTCTTTTGAACACGCGTAAAACATAAAATTATTCATTTAATGTACAGTATTACACTAAGATTACGTCAGTAGTGGGGAATGGGGGCTTTTGGAACAGTTCAAGGTCACCCGAGCGATGACGTCATCGATGACGTCATTGAGGTCAATGACCTCATCGATGACGTCATCGATTGCATCATCGATGACGTCATCACCAATGACGTCACTTCCATGACGTCACACTCATGACGTCACAGAAATGACGTGCTGATGACGTCATCACCCCTTACGTCACCAAGATGACGTCATCGATGTCACAAAGGTCAAGGTCACGCTGAAACCTAAAAGTTTTTGGCACTTTTGCTGTTTCTCGCACTAAGCTCCGAGTTTCAGTCACAGTTACCATGACCTTGACGACTTGGAGCGAATTTGCGATGAGAAACAGCAAAAGTGCCGAGGAAACTTGAAGTTTGCAACATGACTCTGCCTAAACCGTCATGTGACACCGCTCGGGTTGACCTTGAACTGACCCAGAAGCCCCCATTCAACCATTACTGCAACCGCGATGCGCACCCTACGACAGACACCGAGCGACTGACTGTCCAGCCCCGCGCACCCTAGGTATATGGGAAGTGGTGGGGGAAATTGTGATGACCTTGGGAAACTTGAAAATGTCAAGCTAGGTAGCACCGTTTTGGTGCTACCTTAAAGTTACATATCAAAGTGCGATGACCTTGAGTCAAAACATAGAAATACTACAAGTTGATACCACCCCAAAGTTTAAGTGTGATGACCTTGAGTCAAAACACAGAAATAATACAAGTTGATGCAGTCTCAGAGTTAAAGTGTGGTGACCTTGAGTTAAAATACTGAAGTACAAGTTGATATTGCTCCAGAGTTAAAGTGTGATGACCTTGAGTCAAAACATAGAAATACTACAAGTTGATACCACCCCAAAGTTTAAGTGTGATGACCTTGAGTCAAAACACAGAAATAATACAAGTTGATGCAGTCTCAGAGTTAAAGTGTGGTGACCTCGAGTTAAAATACTGAAGTACTACAAGTCGATATCGTCCCAGAGCACCTCTAGTACGATAATTCGACGCCGCAGTTAAAGTGTGATGACCTTGAGTCAAAACACAGAAATACTACAAGTCGATATCGTCCCAGAGTTAAAGTGCAGTGACCTTGAGGAAAAGCGAGAAAATCCAAACCATGTGGTCCAGAGTCCAAATGTAATGACCTTGAGGCAAAAATCTGTAAAACACTTACATGAACAGAGTAGAAGAGTAGCGATGCTTCCCGCATGCAAGCCTGAGACATACTGGCTGAGCGCCGTCGCGTACCTTAGGGACTCGAATATGGTGGGGGTATTGCCACACTTAGAGTAGAAGTGTAGTGGGTGACCTTGAACCAGACTTAGAGTAGAAGTGTAGTCGGTGACCTTGAACCACCCCTGAGGGGTGGACCCCCCCCCCGTCTCCATTTTTGGGTGACCACCCCCCCACCCCCACCCCCCCCCCCACCCCCACCCCCACCCCCCCACCCCCACCCCCACCCCCCCCACCCCCCCACCCCACCCCCCCCCCCCACCCCCCTCCCCCTCCCCCATGGGGGTGGACCTCCACCCCCGGGGTGGACCTCCGCCCCATGCCGCCCCTTCGGGGAGACCAGTGGGGATATAAGGCGCCCGGCCACAGCCGGCTCGCAGTCCGCTCCCGAGCGTTGAACGTGAACGATCGGGACGGACCGCCATAGGCCTCACTAAACACTGAAAGGCGCCTTCACTGTTTAGCGAAGTCTACTCTAACTTTAAGACTTGTATTATTTCTAAGATATTGCGCTTGCGTTTGGGTATTGGGATTGTTTTATATGAGAGTGTTTCACTTGTACCCTATGTTTCCTGTGTGCCTTGTTTGTCTTTTATCCTGTGTGTCTTGTTTGTCATATGTGTTTAATGTGTATGTGCTTGTTCCAGCATTTACTATGTTGAGCTCAATCGTGTGTTGTAAGTGTGTTATATTATCTAAAGTGTATACGCTTGTTTTAGCATTTCCCCTTGAGCGTTTCTTCACAGTCAAAGTAAACTGTAACGACAGGGAACGGGAGTAGGCCCCCGTGTAAAGCCACTTTTCATAATTGTTAGGCTCCCCTCAGGCATGCAACAGGTTGCGGCTGGGGTTGTGGGAGCATGTCCGTTTGTACGCTGGCAAGCAAAAGGTTGTGGCGGCCTCTGCACTCGGACCGAGGACGTAAGCCACTAGGGTGTCCTCAGTTTGTTTCCCTTCTGGAAACTCAAAATTATGTAAATGAAACTTTGTTAGCTATTTGCGTTTTTAGTCCCCAGGCCCCCGAACATTCGTGGTTCGCCATGGGTGTACGGGGGCCGAAATTTTTTAATGTCCGTGTGGCCTAGACCCACAAGGACTTGTAAAAATTTACTGCATTGCTAAATTAAAAATATTAAAGATAGGTTACGGGAGTAGGCCCCCGTGTAAAGCCACTTTTCATAATTGTTAGGCTCCTCTCAGGCATGCAACAGGTTGCGGCTGGGGGTTGGGAGTATGTCCGTTTGTACGCTGGCAAGCAAAAGGTTGTGGCGGCCTCTGCACTCGGACCGAGGACGTAAGCCATTAGGTGTCCTCAGTTTGTTTCCTCCTGGAAACTCAAAATTATGTAAATGAATCTTTGTTAGCTATTGAAAAGACAATGCAGTAAATGTTTACAAGTCTCACGTGGGGAAGGTTAGACGACATTGGATGTTGCCTGTTGTCATAGTTGGGTCTCTTCGGAGGCTACAGCGATGACAACCTAAATGCCCCAGGTGGGCTTTATTTTTTAAAGTTTTTACGTGACCTTGACCTAAATATATGAAAGTTTTCAAAATCTTTAACAGTAAGGTTTTTATTAACACAGTAAATATATTAAAGTACTTTGTCTTTTAAACTTTAATGGGTAGGCATTACTAACACACAAGTCTGTAGTTGTCCATAGTTGGGTCTCTTCGGAGGCTACAGCGATGGCAACCTAAATGCCCCAGGTGGGGCTTTATTTTTTAAAGTTTTTACGTGACCTTGACCTAAATATAGTAAAGACTGACACTGCACCTCCGGCCCCCCCCTACACCTCCACTCCCCACACCTCCACTCCCCACACCTCCACCCCACACTCCACCCCCACACCCCACCCCACACCTCCACCCCACACCTCCACCCCCACACCTCCACCCCACACCTCCACCCCCCCCTCCCCCCCCCACACACCTCCACCCCCCTCCCCCCCCACCTCCACCCCACACCTCCACCCCACACCCCCACCCCACACCTCCACCCCACACCTCCACCCCACACCCCAACCCCACACCTCCACCCCCAGCCCCGCCCCTACCCCTACCCCTATACCCTTGGGTGGGGCTCGCCCGTAGTCGGTGGGGATATAAGGCAGCCGGGTTGCACGCACTTCTCATTCACGCTCCACCTTTCGTTGGAAGTGGCTGTCCAGGAGCTCATTCTTAAGAAGACCGGTGACCAAAAATGTCTCATCGTATACCTTATAAACCTTCGTACTATAATCTGATTGGTATTAATAGTATTACAGACAATGAGAAGAAATTGTATAAAAAATTTGTTGCTTACTTGACAGAACGCGAAAACTACCGCCAAATACTTTCACCTACAAGCTACCCCTGATAGACAAGGATGATGTAAGCAAACTATCATCAATTCAACTGAAATTGGTGGAAGAAAAAATTCTTGTTTGTGTGAGAGAAGTGTTTCATAATGAATATTCAAAAGATTGGCTTTTGACTTATTAAGGAACATGCAGGACGTGAAACAAAACAGTATCCAGGATTATATTATTTATATCTTTTTGAGAATGGAGCAAGTGTAACGGTAGAAATAAGCATCAAACTAATGTAATTCTCCCAACCAAGTGTTAAACTAGGACTTGAACTAGGACTTGATTGAGGTTTTGTAGAACAGAGCGGGGGATAGATCACTTTGCGGCAATGGGACTAGCATGCTGCTTAGTGGTTTATCCCCCGCTCAAAGGGTATCTTTACGCGACCTTGACCCACATAAATGCATAGTTGGTGGGGGTATAAAAATGGCAAACCAATTGGATTGGATACACCACTTCCATCGCTCCATCGCAACAGAATTCTTCCTATTCTGGAGGTAATACCGGTGATATTTCACCTTTGTAAGAAATGAAAACAAAAAATGTGAGCGGGGGATAGAGCACTTTGTAGTAATTGATGCTGCTTAGTGCTCTATCCCGCTGAAAATAATAATTCCAAATGACCTTGACCCATATAAACTTGCTCAAACAGACATCTTTGAAAAACTTGTACAAAGTAGTGGATTTAGACCAAACATCATTGTTTTATCAAGCCTGTTGAAGAATATATTGAAAATGGGTGTTTAAAAGCCAAATCTACTACATGATTGATAAACCGGATGTATATGACGTCACCTTCCCCCCACCCTTAAACCTCGGGTATAAAGGGACCCAGTTGAGCGCGCTGCTCATTATTGCGTGGACATTCGCCGAGTGCACACTCATAGCCAAACTGTAAAATGGCCCTTTGCGATATTTGTGGTGAGTTTTTCCAAGACGAAGATATCTTTATTTTACACCGAGAATTGCATCATGAAGAGGACAGAAAAAAAGAGATTGTAGTAAGTGAAGAAGACTTAGATGCGATTGATCGGTTATTGGAAAACTACCAGAAGCAGGTGGACGACTGGGATAGCTATCTACAGTTACACCGAGAATTGCATCATGAAGAGGACAGAAAAGAAGAGATTGTAGTAAGTGAAGAAGACTTGGATGCGATTGATCGGTTTTTGAAAAACCCTCAGAAGCAGATGAAAGACTGGGCTAGCTATCTACAGTTAATGCAAAGAAAAAGACCAAGTGTTATTCAATTTGCCGGAGCTGGACCATCTACAGCTGGAGGATTTATTCAAGAAGAGGAAATGAAAGAAGAAGATACGGAAGAAGAAGTGGAAGATGTAAGACAACCGCGTTCCCAAGAAGAGGATATGGAAGAAGAGGATACAGAAGTGGAAGATATAAGACAACTGCACACCACAGCCTTGCCAGGACCAGTTGTAACTCATTTCAAAATTAATAACGTGCAATTAGAATTGGAAAATTTTATAACTCAAGCTAAACAACTAGTTGTAAAAACATTGACGGAAGAATTGACAAGATTGAACTTTATTAAATTTGGATTGGTGTTGGAGGCTATGTTTACTAATACCGATGGTGAAAATTCACCGAGAGCATTCATTGCTAAAAACCGAACCCTTACAACCACATCTGATATCAACGAAATCTTAGAAGAATGTTTGGTTGAACTGCTAGTGAAACTTCAAGAACATGAAGGAAGAGGATCCGGCTGGACGCTATCATCAATTGAAGGTATGGATGTGAGGGTTCACAAGCATGGATATGGTATGAGAGGAAGCAGCTTTATCCCTCTACCAAAGGTGATCCGAGATACAAGATCATGTATCAATGTGAAAAATGAGGATAATGAATGTTTCCGGTATGCAATGTTAGCAAAATATGTGGAACCTAATGCCTGTAGACCTAGCATAGCATACGAAGCTGTTCAACACCGCTATAACTTCCAAGGTATGTCGTATCCTGTTAGTCTTAATGATGTTGCTAAATTTGAGAGAAAAAACCCAGGAGTTTCAGTTAATGTGTTTGGTTTAGACGAATCAAATAACGTATACCCGTTACGAGTTACAAAGACTGAACGTCAAAATCATACAGATTTGCTGCTATTGACCAAAGGTGAAATATCACATTATGTTTACATCAAGAACTTTGAAACTCTGGTTGGACGACAAGTGACTAAAAAGAAAATTAGAGTAACAGTGTGTAAGAGATGCTTTTGTTTCACAAATAAAGACCTGAGACGTGGAGGATCGGAGTGGTTGTCGGAACACCAGCGGCTTTGTAATGACAACTATGAAGTGAAGATTAGTCTGCACCACCATCTAGAGCATTTGTTCAGTTCAATAAAACAGTTCACCAATACCGGATTCCACTAGTTATCTACGCTGACTTTGAATCCACGTTAGTGCCGCAGGAACTTTCGGATGGTGAAGTAACTAGAAGAACCAAATATCAATTGCATCAACCTAACAGTTTTTGTTTATGGTGAAATCTACTTTACCTGAAGAACAATTGCAAGACTATGGCTTAACATCCACTCCGATACTCTACCGTGGGGAAGAAGCTGCTAAGTATTTTGTAGACCAGTTGTATGACATTGCTGAAAAGGCGGAACGCTTATACGGTAATGTTTTACCCATGAAACCTTTGAACCAAAATCAACAAGAAGAATACATTTCGGCAACAAGATGTTATCTATGCAAGAAGAGCTTCAGTGAAGAAAATCAAAAAGTAAGAGATCATGATCACCTCATAGGGTTATACAGAGGACCTGCTTGTAATTCATGCAATATAAATTACAAACTGCCTCAATTTATTCCTGTCGTGTTACACAATCTTAGCGGCTATGACTCCCACTTCATTATCCAGAGTTAGGACGAGATGATGGAAAAATCGAAGTATTAGCTGAAACATTGGAGAAGTACATCAGTTTCTCAAAAACAGTTGGTAAAATTAAACTTCGCTTCGTAGACTCTTATAGATTTATGTCATCTAGTTTGAGCAAATTGTCTGAGAACCTAAGAAGAGAAGATCTAAAAGAAACCAGCAAAATTGTACCTGAAGATAAATTGGACTTAGTATTACGAAAAGGAGTTTTCCCCTATGATTATATAACTTCCACAGAAAAGTTTGAAGAAACCAGTCTACCACCGATTGAAGCCTTCAATAGCAAATTAAATGAAAGTGAAATCTCCGTTGAAGACTACAATCATGCTTGTAATGTTTGGAACCAACTAAACATTCAAACTTTAGGGGAATATTCTGATTTTTATATAAAATTGGATGTAACTCTGCTGTGTGATGTGATGGAAGAATTTCGGAACACCTGTTTCTCAGCCTACGGATTGGATCCTTTACACTCGTATACATCCCCTGGATTAGCATGGCAAGCTATGCTCAAGTCAACTAACTGTCGATTGGAGCTTCTCACAGACATTGATATGGTCCTCATGATCGAATCAGGTGTACGAGGTGGTTTGACTCAAGCTGTGACCAGACATGTTAAGGCCAACAACAAGTATATCCCCAACTTCGACGAGCAACAACCATCACTCTACCTTGGATATTTTGATGCGAACAACCTCTATGGTTGGGCGATGTCAAATCCACTTCCCTACGCAGACTTCAAGTGGATTGATCCGACCACCATCGGTGACATATCACGGATTCCAAAGATGGCCAAACAGGCTATATTTTGGACTGTGATTTTGAATATCCGGAACACCTTCACGACCATCATTACGACCCTGCCTCTCCTAGCCAAGACTGAAGTTTCACCGACAGGAAGATGGCCCAAGCTGATGATGACCTTGGAGAATAAGAGTCGATATGCGGCACACTACTGGGTAGTTCAACAAGCACTTGAATTGGGCCTACGTATAGTGAAAATTCACAGAGCAATTGAATTCACCCAGGTCTGTTGGTTGAAACCATATATCGATTCCAACACTACAAGAAGAGCTGCAGCGACAACAGCATTTGAAAAGGACTTCTACAAATTAATGAACAACGCCATCTTTGGGAAGACCTTGGAGAACAAGAGAAAACACAAAATTGTAAAATTAGTAAGTGATCCTAGGAAATTGGAAAAATTAGTGCAAAAACCAAATTCGGAACATCAATGATTATAAACGAAAATCTAGTTGCTGTCAGTATGAATAAAACAACAATAGTGATGGATCGTCCGTTATACATTGGAATGTCGATTTTGGATATAAGTAAAACTCTGATGTATGATTTCCATTACAACAAAATGGTTAAACACTACGGAAGAGACAACATTGGAGTTGCATACATGGATACCGACGCGTTTATCTACTGGATAAAAGACTTTGGACATGTATGAAGATCTAAGGAGTTTCCCATACAAAGACGACTTTGACTTCTCTGACTATCCGAAGAACCATCCGAATACAATGAAAAGAATAAAAAAGTAATTGGAAAATTTAAAGATGAAGCAAATGGAATACCTTTGGAGGAAATAGTTGCGCTGATGTCCAAATTATATTCCTTCAAGATGTATATGGAAAATGACATACCGACAGTGAAGAAAGCTAAAGGAGTCAAAACATCGTACTTGAAGAAACATGTGACATTTGACCATTACAAGACCTGCTTGTTTGAAGATTCTACAATGTCTGCAACGTTCAACACTATCAGAAGCTTTAAACATGAGGTCTACAGTGTCACTGAAGTTAAAAGAGCACTATCAGCTCAAGATGATAAAAGGCATATTATGCCGGATAAGATTCATACTCTTCCTTTCGGCCACTACTCTCTAAACCCTATCAACTAGTAACCTATTCTTCGTCCTTCTACAACTTCGACCTTATTCCTTTCTCCTTCCGTAAAAAAAATGGGGAACACGGCAAGTCCAACGCCGTGTTCCCCATTTTTTTACACAAGTTTGGATGACCTTGACCTATATAATGATGTGATATTTAAGACAACATTCATTGTGATTATACATGTGATACATGAAACATTCAAACCTGCAATATGAAGAACTTGAAGCAAGAAATTGTCAACGAGCTTCATAAACCTGCAAGAAGAAAGTTTCCACGAAGAAATACAGTGATAAAAGGAATAAATGATTTATATCAAGCGGACTTAATCGAAATGATTCCTTATAGTAAACAAAATAGAGGATTTAAATACATATTGACTATTATTAATTGTTTTTCAAAATGGCAGATGCTTTACCACTAAAAGATAAAAGTGGCAAAAGTGTTACAAAAGCGATGGAAACAGCTATACAAAGAGACAAACATACTATAAAACATTTACAAACTGATGATGGAAAAGAATATTTTAATAAGGAATTTGCAAATTTAATGAAAAAACACAACATTAACCATTACTCAACCAATTCAGAGGTAAAAGCATCAATAATTGAAAGATTTAACAGAACTTTAAAAGGTGCGATGTATAAAATGTTTTCCAACAGAGGATCACACGTATGGATTGATATGATACCAAAACTTTTAAGCGATTACAATAACAAGTTACATAGAACTATCGGTATGAAACCAAGCCAGGTGACTAATAAAATGAAAAACTTGTATTAAAACGTATAAAAATGAATACTAAACCAAAAGTTGAAAAACTAAAGCCTAAAAGGTTTAATGTTGATAAAGTGCGAATAAGCAAATACAAAGGTGTATTCAGTAAAAGATATCTTCCAAACTGGACAAATGAGGTATTTACTGTATTTAAGGTGCAACCTACAATACCAGAAACTTACATTTAAAAAGATAATAAAGGACAATTGCTGGAAGGAGGGTTTTATGGACATGAAATGTTAAAAATCAACAGTAGGTGATGTATATCTAGTAGAAAAGGTGTTGCAACGGAAAAAAGATAAGGTTAAAGTTCGATGGTTAGGATTTAATAAGACGGAAGATTCTTGGATACCTAAAAAGGATCTAATATAATGATAGAGCATCATTTTGGGTTGAACCATTACAAAGGATGGAGATAATACCCGCAAAAAGACAATTTTACTATTAATAATATAGATGAACTCACAGTGGATGGTTCTCAATTCAATACTGGAAACATGGTGTTTTGTTACCAAACACGGTGCGTTGTTTGGTTACCGGTCCTTCCAATTGTGGAAAAACAAATGTAGTATTCAATTTGATTACAAACCCTAAAGGCTTACGTTTTAATAATTTATATGTATTTTCAAAGTCACTACAACAATCAAAATATCAGTTATTGGAACAAATACTCAATAATGTGCCTGAAGTTAAATATTTTAGATTTAACGCAAGCGCGAGTGTCATGCAACCGCAAGAGGCTAAACCATTCTCAGTATTCATATTTGACGATGTATCTTGTGAAAATCAAAATACAATAAGGAATTACTTCGCCATGGGTCGACATAACAACATAGATAGCATTTATATTGGTCAAACTTACAGCAAAATACCGAAACAGCTCATTAGAGACAATGCAAACTGTTAATTGTATTTAAACAGGATGAAACCAACCTAAAACACATATATTATGACCATGTAAGTGCGGATATGCCATTTGAACGATTTAAAGAGTTGTGTGGAAAGGCTTGGGGTGAAAAGTATGGGTTTTTAACAATTATAAAGGAACAACCGCTAAACAATGGTCGATACAGGATAGGATTTGATAAATTTATACTAATACACTGATCATGATGTAAAACATTCATTGTTGTACAACACGTCTTGCTACAAACATGGTTAACCAAGAAAAGTTAATAAAGGAAATAAATCACTTAGTGATTCTATTCGAGATAAAAACAGAGCATTAAATTAGGTATTAGCGAAAGGAGAAATTTCTTGAATCTACTTTTAAACCTATTACTGAACCCTTGAAACAATTAAACAAAAAATTTGCTAAACCCGTTTTGGAAGGAGATGTAATTGCACCTATTACAAAGTTTGAAAGAGAAAATGTAAAATCAGAAGATTTTAGTGATGAAGACCCGGAATCCTCTACATATAGTGGTTTTACCGGCGGAGAACCCGAAAGAGAGCTAGAATCACCAGACTATAGTGTATAAGAGAATTATATGAAGTAAAAGCTAAAAGAGGACATGAAGATGTATCAACTGCTAGTGAAGAGGAAAAAGAAGAAGAAGCAAGGGAAGGTCGTCAAACATAAGCTTGTTGGTGAAAACATTCATAACAAAGGACCTTTAGGAAGGAAATACATGATAAAAATGTTAGCTGGAATAAATCCTAATAAAAACTACCATAGTTATGGAGTAAGATTAACAGAAGAAGGTTTAATGGTTGGTAATAGCCCGGTAAACATTGATGAACATGATAATATTATTGTTGGTAATCAAAAATATAAGGGCACAAGAGGATTATTTGAATTATTATTTGAAAAAAAGCCTTAGAATTGTTAGTTAAAGAAGAAGACATGGAAGCATATAAACAGATTTTGGAACACACTAATGCATACAGGAGAAAATATTTAGCTGACCAACCAGTTTTTAGATCTAGGTCTTTAAAATATAGTGAATTTGTATCCAAGTTAATACCCACAACGAGAAGACAACCAATGCCGATAATGCCAAGAAAACCTATAAAACGAAGGTTTGTGTCATCCACTTTGGATATAAGTGCTGCTGAACCAAGAAAAAGAAACAAATCTGTTACAGGTACAGGTTTAATGAATAAACTATATAACACAAATGTGATTTATTACAATAATATCAATAAATTGGTGGATAGAATGAAACTAATACATGAAGCTAAAGAAGCGGGGTCATACTGGATTGGAAAACGAATGGGTGGCTTAGTGGATGAACTCCGAAACCGTGGGTAATCTCATAAAAATGCGTTACTCCCTAGATTACTATTCAGTTGCACCATGAGTGTCGACAAGTTCGGACGTTACTCCTCGGATGGGTTATATTATGCGAATAGTTTAAAAAGAAGTGCTGGTTTACCACAAACACCTGATGGAGATTATGATATGAGTAATAAAAGGTTAAAAAACATAAAAGATCCTACGGATGAAAACGATGCAATAAATTTAAAAATATTAAAGGAAAAGATATCGCCAACATTAAGACTACAAAATAACACATATGACGCAGAAGATCATAGAATTATCAACGTTGGTAAACCAAATCAAAACGGTGATGCAATAAAGGTTATTTGGCATCTGAATTAAAAAATACGTTAAAATTCAATGGGAAAACGTATAGTGCTAACAATAAACGTATATCCAACGTAGATGACCCTAAGATGCAAAAGACAGCGTAAATAGACGCTATTTACATTCCTTGATACCTGAAAAGACAAAAGATGGATTCTCTTTTTATAAATTTGTTATTAACGACATAGGTTATCCAAAAAATGAAAATGATGCTGTAAATCTCAAATATATAAAAGATTCATTGTGTCATACATGATGTGGGAGTTATCGATTGTCTAGGCAATTGTTTGGCGAATGTAAAAGATGGTTCAGCACCATCAGATGGTGCAACAGTGGTCAAATGAAAGAGACTTTAAAACAAGAAACAACTGGATTTGTAAAACGAGATGAAGTATTATCAAAGCAAGGGATGACTTTATTCAAGGTAATGAAAAATTTCATTTATTGACATACAAAAATGCTGCTTGGGATTGCATGTATGGAAGGTTATCAAATGTGTCATGGGGTCATACAGATAGAGACGCAGCTACCTTAGGACAAACAATACATCTAGATCCAAATAATTACAATGCGTTTTTTATATGTAATAATAAAAGAATAACAA
>JAQYXR010000244.1:0-133189 GCA_030545055.2 Neoaliturus tenellus
CCTTGTACGAGCTTTGCTTACAACGAGTTATAACTGACGCATCTTTATTCCAGACGGCTTTACGAGATAATATCCCTATAACAGTAAAGCAGGATATCGAGGAGTATAAGAAAGATAATAGAGGGTATTCGGGATACTCCTGGTATAGGTTCCAAGACGGGGAAAAGTTTTGTAGGCCTTGTGGCAATGCTGCCGTCAGAGACCTTCGACGGTTCGTACAGGAAGGTGGTAGAAAACAGTTTGGATTTCTAGCACCAATGTTTAGATTTGAAAACTACAAGGACACCTGTGCTATTTGTTCCATCCCTTTGTATCAATGGAAAAAGTTTAGAAGTGTTTAATTGCATCTTCCATACCCCCACCACCATCACCCCCACCACTTTTCCATGTACCTCCAAACGCTGTGCCTCGGCTTCATTTCTACTCCAGCAGCCAACCTAGCAACATCAGGATGTCCCTCAACGTTAGTTGCGCAAGTTACGAGGAGGTGAGCATCAAGACTCAGCAGGAGCTAAACGACTTATACAAGGAGTTGCAGCTGATGGTGGCACGAGGCTACCGTATAAATGTGCAAGTTTACGCTTGCAATATACGGAACACCCGGCAGTCAAAGGAAGAGCCTGGACACTCCTCGACGGCTTCCTCACCAGCGTCCATGAAGACCGAGCCAGACAACTTGGACTACTTCAGCTGACTAGCAGTTGTATTTCTTGTCCTAACCATTGTAGAATATGTATATTTTTTCATTATATTAAAGAAGTAAAAGAGCAGAAACACCTATCTTGTTACTGACATATAAGCTCAGTAACAAGATAGGTTTTTTTAAAACACAATTTGGATGACCTTGAAACTTCCCCCTCCACTGCTTTGTTACCCCCACCACTTGACTATTGGTGTACATGGCACATCGCAATTGGAAACCTCATTCCATCTTCAACAGCCACACCGACAACATCAACAATGGCAAACCTACCAACAGATGAAAGGTGTCCTCACGCATGTTGTGACTTCGTCCACGAGTTGGAGAAGAGGATGCAGGAGAGGGCGATAAGAAGAAAACAGATCCACTCAGAAAATATCATGATAGTCAACGGCTATCTTTTATTGTTCGGCCTTATTATGGTTGTACTTTTCATACTGTACGGCATAGTCACATGTGTCGGCAAGGTTGCAGAAGAAAACGCTCGCCACCATCAATTGGAAAGTTTCAATGTTACTTTGTAAGTTTTCCTTTTTTTTTAAAACTCCGTTTGGATGACCTTGAAAATTCCCCCACTACTCCACCACACCCCCCACCACTTCACCATGTTCCTGCATGAGCATCACATCAACCGTCATTCCTTGTCCGACAAGCAACCATGGCAGACAACAACACCATCAGCCAAGCTGACTCCACTACTGATGTCGGTACAAGTACGGGTTGGACACTGTCGGTCGATAGTGTACACTATTTGGAGTCAATTTGCGAACGTATGAAGGAAATACTGCGGGACAACCCTGGGATCATAATACAAATGAATTTAAATTATGATTGGTCCCAAGTTAGAATGCAAGGGGACGACAACAACGGTCAACAATCTCCACAATATTCGCCCATGTCCCCGATCTATCCTTACGGCGAGTCTGACGTCGATGAAGATGAGGCTGATGAAGATGCAGGGGACAACGAGGCTGAAGAGGAGTAAGCTTCATTCCTTTTTTTTAAAACCTAAATTGGATGACCTTGAGAATTCCCCCTCCACTATTTCCTTTTTTTAAAACCCAAATTAAATGACCTTGAAAATACCCCCTCCACGTACTTTTGGTTTACCCCCTCTACTTTTCAATACTGTTACCACAGTCTGTAGCTCACATCATTCCTTGCTTAGCTATCATGGCGGACAGCACTCTTTCTCGAGTTGACTCCACTACGGATGAAGAATGGCCATTTTCCTGGAATGTTCATCTGCAAGACTCGGCAGAAGTGGATATGTTGCATGAGAAATTGGTGTATGTATTAAACGAAAACCCCAACATTGAATGTAGAATGACTATGGATTTCGATGCGACAGGGGTCCACACTCAACCTTCCACTTCCAGCCAGCCTGAACCTCAGCTACAGCCAAAGAACTTTACACATCTTTACACTCCAATACGGCCGGAGGATGTGGTTATCAGCGAGGCAGACTCTACTACAAGTTATATTGAACCAACGAATTGGAAGCTTGTTGTTGACACCTTACACAAGGTCGACTTAGTATGTGACAAATTAAAGGAATTGATGATGCAAGATCCTGGTCTTCGTTTTAAAATTGATTTGTTTTTCATCTGGGGAGCACCTGCACGGGGCTCTTCGTCTGACAGCTCTCTAAGTACAACGGATGAGGAGGAGGAGGACGACTAGTTATCTTTTTTAAAACTCCGTTTGGATGGTCTTGACCTTTCCCCCTCCACTGAGTTTATTTAAGGTGCACTCTCAATGACTGCAGCATCATTTCATCGCGCACCTTCACCACAGCAACATGGAGAGTCAACTCAACTACTGTTGCGAACGGAAATGTTTTTCATGGCCGAATGACATTGATGTTGCGGATGGCCTGGCGTGTAGAAAATGTGAAGCTTTTGGTCAATGCATGTGTAAGTGCAAGTCTTGGAAGAAGCCGAAACCGGAGTTGAAGACATTCCATGTGTACCAGATGAGAGGGCATAAGTACACTTGTTGCCCTGAACGTTGCATTGAATTCACATTAAAACAGCTAACTGGCTGCAAATTGTGCAACAATCATTTTGCAGGTTTTTGCAAACATTATTTAGGAGCCTGTCAGTACAGATCAACTTGGCATACAGAAGCACTCACTATCAATGAAATCGCTATAGATACACAAGAGTAGTCTTTCTACTCTTTTCTTTTTTTAAAACTCCATTTGGATGACCTTGACCTTTCCCCCTCCACTCACCTTAGTTTATATAAGCTCCATTCCTGCTGGCCACGGCATCACTTCATCTTGCTCCCTCGCCAAAGCAACATCAAGTATGGAAACTAAGCGTGTCTCATGTTGCGAGCATAAGTGTTTAGAGATACAAGGCGTCGTCCATTGTGCAAAGAAGCTTTGGGAGGAAGAGACAGGGACAACCTATTGCTGCGAGGGCAAGTGTTTCCTACTACCAAGATGGCAAGTGGACGGGCTGGCCTGCCGGCAATGTGAATGCTTCGGATGTTGCAGGTGTAGATGCAAGAACCAACAGCTGCCACCACCGGTACTACAAACTTTCAAAATCTACAAATCCAACTACTTTTACACTTGTTGTCCGCAGCGGTGTATTAAATTTCATTTCTCCAATCTTACCAATTGTCGGAAGTGCTACGGACAACCTGATGGGTGGTGCACCTGTTTTCTGGACTCCTGCCGCTACAGATCGGATTGGTTTACAGATCCGTTGGAAATTGATGAGGTCGCCCAGGAAGCACAAGAGTAGTCTTTCTACTCTTCAACTTTTTTAAAACTCCATTTGGATGACCTTGAGATTTCCCCCTCCACTTCCCCATATACCTAGAGTACACAGAGCCTGACAGTCAGTCGCTCGGTGACTGTCGTGGGGTGCGCATCGGTGTCGGCGCTCCGTTGTTAGGTTTTCAAGGTCACAGTAATATCAAATTGTTGGTGTTGTGCTGGTTCAAGGTCACCTGAGGGATAACCGATTGCCCATTTAGGCAGGGTCATGTCAGAAACTCGAGTTTAACTTGGCACTTTTGCCGTTTCTCGTCGAAAATTCGCTCCAAGTGGTCAAGGTCACGGGGACTCTGACTGAAACTCGGAGCGTAGTGCGAGAAACGGCAAAAGTGCCAAAAAATTTTAAGTTTCGGCGTGACCTTGACCTCAGTGGCGTCGGTGACGTCATTTTGATGACGTAAGGGGTGATGACGTCATCAGCACGTCATTTCTGTGACGTCATGGGTGTGACGTCATAGAAATGACGTCATTAGTGATGACGTCATCGATGACGCAATCGATGACGTCATCGATGACGTCATCGGTGAGGTCATTGACCTCGATGACGTCATCCCTCAGGTGACCTTGAACTGGGCCAGCACCAACAATTTGACACTACTCACAACATTAAAACATAACTTATTCCCCGCATTACTAATGTTTAAAATATCTTTATAATCCTTAACTAACTTACAATCTATTAAAAAGTCATTATCATCTCTACCAATTAAATCTACCATTTGGTTAAGTCCCGGTGTTCGGCTAAGTGACAACTTTTAAAGAAATATAAAGCAAAATACATGTTTTTGTATCAACAAAATAACTAAGAGGGAACGGAAGTTAATGAATAGGCAAAATAGTAAATGAATCAATAGACACTAATCTAAATATCAATAAACAGTTATTAACCCAAATCAGTATGTTAAGAATGTTAAAAACCCCTTAACCACTTAACCTTAATGCTCACTTTACCACTGTTCCATGGCAACGTATATGGTCGAATGTCCTTGAGAGCGAGCACCTTAGTCACTTAGTCTTAATGCTCACTTTACCACTCTTCCATGGAAACATATATGGTCAAATGTCCTTGAAAACAAGCACCTTATCCACTTAACCTTAATGCTCATTTTACCACTGTTCTATGTCATCATATATGGTTGAATGTCCTTGAGATCGCGCCCCTTAACCGATTAAACTTAATGCTCACTTTACCACTGTTCCATGGCAACATATATGGTTGAATGTCCTTGAGAACGAGCCCCTTAACCAATTAACCTTAAAGCTAATTTGACCACTGTTCCATGGCAACATATATGGTTGAATGTCCTTGAAAACGAGCCCCTTAACATATTAACCTTAAAGCTAATTTTACCACTGTTCCATGGCAACATATATGGTTGAATGTCTTTGAGAACAAGCCCCTTAACCACTTAAACTTAATGCTCACTTAACCACTGTTCCATGGCAACATATATGGTTGAATGTCCTTGAGAACGAGCCCCATAACCACTTAACCTTAATGCTGACTTTACCTCTGTTCCATGGCAACATTTATGGTTGAATGTCCTTGAGAAAGAGCCCCATAACCACTTAACCCTAATGCTCACTTTACCACTGTTAAATGGCAACATATATGGTTGAATGTCCTTAAGAACGAGCCCCTTAACCACTTAACCTTAATGCTCACTTTACTACTGTTAAATGGCAACATATATGGTTGAATGTCCTTAAGAACGAGCAACCAAACCACTTAACCTTAATGCTCACTTTACCACTGTTCCATGGCAACATATATGGTTTAATGTGCTTGAGAACGAGCCCCTTAACAACTTAACCTTAATGCTCATTTTACTACTATTCCATGGCAATATATATGGTTGAATGTCCTTGACAACGAGCCCCTTAACCACTTAACCTTAATGCTCACTTTGCCACTGTTCCATGGCAGCATATATGGTTGAATGTCCTTGGGAACGAGCCCCTTAACCACTTAACCATAATGCTCACTTTACCACTAATCCATGGCAACATATATGGTTGAATGTCCTTGAGAACGAGCCCTTTAACCACTTAAACTTAATGCTCACTTTACCACTGTTCCATGGCAACATATATGGTCGAATGTCCTTTAGAACGAGCACCTTAACCACTTAAAATTAATGCTCACTTTACCACTGTTCGATGGCAACATATATGGTCAAATGTCACTGAGAACGAGTCCCCTAACCACTTAACCTTAATGCTCACTTTACGACTGTTTCATTGTAACATATATGGTTGAATGTCCCTGAAAACGAGCCCCTTAACAACTTAACCTTAATGCTCACTTTGCAACTGTTCTATGGCATCATATATGGTTGAATGTCCTTGAGAACGAGTTCCTTAACCACTTAACCTTAATGCTCACTTTACCACTGTTCCATGGCAACATATATGGTTGAATGTCCTTGAGAACGAGCGCCTTAACCACTTAACCCTAATGCTCAATTTACCACTGTTTCATGGCAACATATATGGTTGAATGTCCTTGAGAAACGAGTCCCTTAACCACTTAAAACTAATGCTCACTTTACCACTGTTCCATGGCAACATATATGGTTGAATGTGCTTGAGAACGAGCCCCATAACCATTTAACCCTAATGCTCACTTTACCACTGTTCCATGGCAACATATATGGTTGAATGTCCTTGAGAAACGAGTCCCTTAACCACTTAACCCTAATGCTCACTTTACCACTGTTCCATGGCAACATATATGGTTGAATGTCCTTGAGAACGCGCCCCTTAACCGATTAAACTTAATGCTCACTTTACTACTGTTCCATGGCAACATATATAGTTGAATGTCCTTGAGAACGAGCCCCTTAACCAATTAACCTTAAAGCTAATTTTACCACTGTTCCATGGCAACATATATGGTTGAATGTCCTTGAGAACGAGCCCCTTGACCACTCAACCTTAATGCTCACTTTACCACTGTTCCATGGCAACATATATGGTTGAATGTCCTTGAGAACGAGCCCCATAACCACTTAACCTTAATGCTGACTTTACCACTGTTCCATGGCAACATTTATGGTTGAATGTCCTTGAGAAAGAGCCCCATAACCACTTAACCCTAATGCTCACTTTACCACTGTTCCATGGCAACATAAATGGTTGAATGTCCTTGAAAACGAGGCCCTTAACCACTCAACTTAATGCTCACTTTGCCACTGTTCCATGGCAGCATATGTGGTTGAATGTCCTTGGGAACGAGCCCCTTAATTACTTAACCATAATGCTCACTTTACCACTAATCCATGGCAACATATATGGTTGAATGTCCTTGAGAACGAGCCCTTTAACCACTTAAACTTAATGCTCACTTTACCACTGTTCCATGGCAACATATATGGTCGAATGTCCTTTAGAACGAGCACCTTAACCACTTAAAATTAATGCTCACTTTACCACTGTTCGATGGCAACATATATGGTCAAATGTCACTGAGAACGAGTCCCCTAACCACTTCACCTTAATGCTCACTTTACGACTGTTTCATTGTAACATATATGGTTGAATGTCCCTGAAAACGAGCCCCTTAACAACTTAACCTTAATGCTCACTTTGCCACTGTTCTATGGCATCATATATGGTTGAATGTCCTTGAGAACGAGTTCCTTAACCACTTAACCTTAATGCTCACTTTACCACTGTTCCATGGCAACATATATGGTTGAATGTCCTTGAGAACGAGCGCCTTAACCACTTAACCCTAATGCTCAATTTACCACTGTTTCATGGCAACATATATGGTTGAATGTCCTTGAGAAACGAGTCCCTTAACCACTTAAAACTAATGCTCACTTTACCACTGTTCCATGGCAACATATATGGTTGAATGTCCTTGAGAAACGAGTCCCTTAACCACTTAACCCTAATGCTCACTTTACCACTGTTCCATGGCAACATATATGGTTGAATGTCCTTGAGAACGCGCCCCTTAACCGATTAAACTTAATGCTCACTTTACCACTGTTCCATGGCAACATATATGGTTGAATGTCCTTGAGAACGAGTTCCTTAACCACTTAACCTTAATGCTCACTTTACCACTGTTCCATGGCAACATATATGGTTGAATGTCCTTGAGAACGAGCGCCTTAACCACTTAACCCTAATGCTCAATTTACCACTGTTCCATGGCAACATATATGGTTGAATGTGCTTGAGAACGAGCCCCATAACCATTTAACCCTAATGCTCACTTTACCACTGTTCCATGGCAACATATATGGTTGAATGTCCTTGAGAAACGAGTCCCTTAACCACTTAACCCTAATGCTCACTTTACCACTGTTCCATGGCAACATATATGGTTGAATGTCCTTGAGAACGCGCCCCTTAACCGATTAAACTTAATGCTCACTTTACCACTGTTCCATGGCAACATATATGGTTGAATGTCCTTGAGAACGAGCCCCTTAACCAATTAACCTTAAAGCTAATTTTACCACTGTTCCATGGCAACATATATGGTTGAATGTCCTTGAGAACGAGCCCCTTGACCACTCAACCTTAATGCTCACTTAACCACTGTTCCATGGCAACATATATGGTTGAATGTCCTTGAAAACGAGCCCCTTAACCAATTAACCTTAAAGCTAATTTTACCACTGTTCCATGGCAACATGTATGGTTGAATGTCTTTGAGAACAAGCCCCTTAACCACTTCAACTTAATGCTCACTTTACCACTGTTCCATGGCAACATATATGGTTGAATGTCCTTGAGAACGAGCCCCATAACCACTTAACCTTAATGCTGACTTTACCACTGTTCCATGGCAACATTTATGGTTGAATGTCCTTGAGAAAGAGCCCCATAACCACTTAACCCTAATGCTCACTTTACCACTGTTCCATGGCAACATAAATGGTTGAATGTCCTTGAAAACGAGGCCCTTAACCACTCAACTTAATGCTCACTTTACCACTGTTCCATGGCAACATATATGGTTGAATGTCCTTGAGAACGAGCCTCTTAACCACTTAACCTTAATGCTCATTTATCACTGATCCATGGCAACATATATGGTTGAATGTCCTTCAGAACGGGCCCCTTAATCACTTAACCTTAATGCTCATTTATCACTGTTCCATGGCAACATATATGGTTGAATGTCCTTCAGAACGGGCCCCTTAATCACTTAACCTTTAAGCTCACTTTACCCCTGTTTAAGGCAACATATATGATTGAATGTCCTTGAGAACGAGAACCTTAACCACTTCACCTTAATGCTCACTTTACCATTGATCCATGGCAACATATATGGGTGAATGTCCTTGAGAACGAGCCCCTTAACCACTTAACCTTAATGCTCACTTTACCACTGTTCCATGGCAACATATATGGTTGAATGTCCTTGAGAACGAGCCTCTTAACCACTTAACCTTAATGCTCATTTATCACTGTTCCATGGCAACATATATGGTTGAATGTCCTTCAGAACGGGCCCCTTAATCACTTAACCTTAATGCTCATTTATCACTGTTCCATGGCAACATATATGGTTGAATGTCCTTCAGAACGGGCCCCTTAATCACTTAACCTTTAAGCTCACTTTACCCCTGTTTAAGGCAACATATATGATTGAATGTCCTTGAGAACGAGAACCTTAACCACTTCACCTTAATGCTCACTTTACCATTGATCCATGGCAACATATATGGGTGAATGTCCTTGAGAACGAGCCCCTTAACCACTTAACCTTAATGCTCACTTTACCACTGTTCCATGGCAACATATATGGTTGAATGTCCTTGAGAACAAGCCCCTTAACCACTTAACCTTAATGCTCACTTTACCGCTGTTCCATGGCAACATATATGGTTGAATGTCCTTGAAAACGAGCCCCTTAACCAATTAACCTTAAAGCTAATTTTACCACTGTTCCATGGCAACATGTATGGTTGAATGTCTTTGAGAACAAGCCCCTTAACCACTTAAACTTAATGCTCACTTTACCACCGTTCCATGGCAACATATATGGTTGAATGTCCTTGAGAACGAGCCCAATAACCACTTAACCTTAATGCTGACTTTACCACTGTTCCATTTCAACATTTATGGTTGAATGTCCTTGAGAAAGAGCCCCATAACCACTTAACCCTAATGCTCACTTTACCACTGTTCCATGGCAACATAAATGGTTGAATGTCCTTGAAAACGAGGCCCTTAACCACTCAACTTAATGCTCACTTTACCACTGTTCCATGGCAACATATATGGTTGAATGTCCTTGAGAACGAGCCTCTTAACCACTTAACCTTAATGCTCATTTATCACTGTTCCATGGCAACATATATGGTTGAATGTCCTTCAGAACGGGCCCCTTAATCACTTAACCTTAATGCTCATTTATCACTGTTCCATGGCAACATATATGGTTGAATGTCCTTCAGAACGGGCCCCTTAATCACTTAACCTTTAAGCTCACTTTACCCCTGTTTAAGGCAACATATATGATTGAATGTCCTTAAGAACGAGAACCTTAACCACTTCACCTTAATGCTCACTTTACCATTGATCCATGGCAACATATATGGGTGAATGTCCTTGAGAACGAGCCCCTTAACCACTTAACCTTAATGCTCATTTTACCACTGTTCCATGGCAACATATATGGTTGAATGTCCTTGAGAACAAGCCCCTTAACCACTTAACCTTAATGCTCACTTTACCACTGTTCCATGGCAACATATATGGTCGAAAATCCTTAAGAACGAGCAACTTAACCACTTAACCTTAATGCTCACTTTACTATTATTCCATGGCAACATATATGGTTGAATGTCCTTGAGAACGAGCCCCTTAATCACTTAACCTTAATGCTCACTTTACCACTATTCCATGGCAACATATAAGGTTGAATGTCTTTGAGAACGAACCCCTTAACCACTTAACCTTAATGCTCACTTTACCACTGTTCCATGGCAACGTATATGGTTGAATGTCCTTGAGAACGAGCCCCTTCACAACTTAACCTTAATGTTCACTTTACCACTGTTCCATGGCAACATATATGGTCGAATGTCCTTGAGAGCGAGCACCTTAGTCACTTAGTCTTAATGCTCACTTTACCACTCTTCCATGGAAACATATATGGTCAAATGTCCTTGAGAACAAGCACCTTATCCACTTAACCTAAATGCTCATTTTACCACTGTTCTATATCATCATATATGGTTGAACGTCCTTGAGAACGAGTTCCTTAACCACTTAACCTTAATGCTCACTTTACCACTGTTCCATGGCAACATATATGGTTGAATGTCCTTGAGATCGCGCCCCTTAACCGATTAAACTTAATGCTCACTTTACCACTGTTCCATGGCAACATATATGGTTGAATGTCCTTGAGAACGAGCCCCTTAACCAATTAACCTTAAAGCTAATTCTACCACTGTTCCATGGCAACATATATGGTTGAATGTCCTTGAGAACGAGCCCCTTGACCACTCAACCTTAATGCTCACTTTACCACTGTTCCATGGCAACATATATGGTTGAATGTCCTTGAAAACGAGCCCCTTAACATATTAACCTTAAAGCTAATTTTACCACTGTTCCATGGCAACATATATGGTTGAATGTCTTTGAGAACAAGCCTCTTAACCACTTAAACTTAATGCTCACTTTACCACTGTTCCATGGCAACATATATGGTTGAATGTCCTTGAGAACGAGCCCCATAACCACTTAACCTTAATGCTGACTTTACCACTGTTCCATGGCAACATTTATGGTTGAATGTCCTTGAGAAAGAGCCCCATAACCACTTAACCCTAATGCTCACTTTACCACTGTTCCATGGCAACATAAATGGTTGAATGTCCTTGAGAACGAGGCCCTTAACCACTCAACTTAATGCTCACTTTACCACTGTTCCATGGCAACATATATGGTTGAATGTCCTTGAGAACGAGCCTCTTAACCACTTAACCTTAATGCTCATTTATCACTGTTCCATGGCAACATATATAAATTGAATGTCCTTCAGAACGGGCCCCTTAATCACTTAACCTTAATGCTCATTTATCACTGTTCCATGGCAACATATATGGTTGAATGTCCTTCAGAACGGGCCCCTTAATCACTTAACCTTTAAGCTCACTTTACCCCTGTTTAAGGCAACATATATGATTGAATGTCCTTGAGAACGAGAACCTTAACCACTTAACCTTAATGCTCACTTTACCACTGTTCCATGGCAACATATATGGTTGAATGTCCTTGAGAACGAGCCTCCTAACCACTTAACCTTAATGCTCATTTATCACTGTTCCATGGCAACATATATAAATTGAATGTCCTTCAGAACGGGCCCCTTAATCACTTAACCTTAATGCTCATTTATCACTGTTCCATGGCAACATATATGGTTGAATGTCCTTCAGAACGGGCCCCTTAATCACTTAACCTTTAAGCTCACTTTACCCCTGTTTAAGGCAACATATATGATTGAATGTCCTTGAGAACGAGAACCTTAACCACTTAACCTTAATGCTCACTTTACCACTGTTCCATGGCAACATATATGGTTGAATGTCCTTGAAAACGAGCCCCTTAACCAATTAACCTTAAAGCTAATTTTACCACTGTTCCATGGCAACATGTATGGTTGAATGTCTTTGAGAACAAGCCCCTTAACCACTTAAACTTAATGCTCACTTTACCACCGTTCCATGGCAACATATATGGTTGAATGTCCTTGAGAACGAGCCCAATAACCACTTAACCTTAATGCTGACTTTACCACTGTTCCATGGCAACATTTATGGTTGAATGTCCTTGAGAAAGAGCCCCATAACCACTTAACCCTAATGCTCACTTTACCACTGTTCCATGGCAACATAAATGGTTGAATGTCCTTGAAAACGAGGCCCTTAACCACTCAACTTAATGCTCACTTTACCACTGTTCCATGGCAACATATATGGTTGAATGTCCTTGAGAACGAGCCTCTTAACCACTTAACCTTAATGCTCATTTATCACTGTTCCATGGCAACATATATGGTTGAATGTCCTTCAGAACGGGCCCCTTAATCACTTAACCTTAATGCTCATTTATCACTGTTCCATGGCAACATATATGGTTGAATGTCCTTCAGAACGGGCCCCTTAATCACTTAACCTTTAAGCTCACTTTACCCCTGTTTAAGGCAACATATATGATTGAATGTCCTTGAGAACGAGAACCTTAACCACTTTACCTTAATGCTCACTTTACCATTGATCCATGGCAACATATATGGGTGAATGTCCTTGAGAACGAGCCCCTTAACCACTTAACCTTAATGCTCACTTTACCACTGTTCCATGGCAACATATATGGTTGAATGTCCTTGAGAACAAGCCCCTTAACCACTTAACCTTAATGCTCACTTTACCACTGTTCCATGGCAACATATATGGTCGAAAATCCTTAAGAACGAGCAACTTAACCACTTAACCTTAATGCTCACTTTACCATTATTCCATGGCAACATATATGGTTGAATGTCCTTGAGAACGAGCCCCTTAATCACTTAACCTTAATGCTCACTTTACCACTATTCCATGGCAACATATAAGGTTGAATGTCTTTGAGAACGAACCCCTTAACCACTTAACCTTAATGCTCACTTTACCACTGTTCCATGGCAACGTATATGGTTGAATGTCCTTGAGAACGAGCCCCTTCACAACTTAACCTTAATGTTCACTTTACCACTGTTCCATGGCAACATATATGGTCGAATGTCCTTGAGAGCGAGCACCTTAGTCACTTAGTCTTAATGCTCACTTTACCACTCTTCCATGGAAACATATATGGTCAAATGTCCTTGAGAAAAAGCACCTTATCCACTTAACCTTAATGCTCATTTTACCACTGTTCTATATCATCATATACGGTTGAACGTCCTTGAGAACGAGTTCCTTAACCACTTAACCTTAATGCTCACTTTACCACTGTTCCATGGCAACATATATGGTTGAATGTCCTTGAGATCGCGCCCCTTAACCGATTAAACTTAATGCTCACTTTACCACTGTTCCATGGCAACATATATGGTTGAATGTCCTTGAGAACGAGCCCCTTAACCAATTAACCTTAAAGCTAATTTTACCACTGTTCCATGGCAACATATATGGTTGAATGTCCTTGAGAACGAGCCCCTTGACCACTCAACCTTAATGCTCACTTTACCACTGTTCCATGGCAACATATATGGTTGAATGTCCTTGATACCGAGCCCCTTAACATATTAACCTTAAAGCTAATTTTACCACTGTTCCATGGCAGCATATATGGTTGAATGTCTTTGAGAACAAGCCTCTTAACCACTTAAACTTAATGCTCACTTTACCACTGTTCCATGGCAACATATATGGTTGAATGTCCTTGAGAACGAGCCCCATAACCACTTAACCTTAATGCTGACTTTACCACTGTTCCATGGCAACATTTATGGTTGAATGTCCTTGAGAAAGAGCCCCATAACCACTTAACCCTAATGCTCACTTTACCACTGTTCCATGGCAACATAAATGGTTGAATGTCCTTGAGAACGAGGCCCTTAACCACTCAACTTAATGCTCACTTTACCACTGTTCCATGGCAACATATATGGTTGAATGTCCTTGAGAACGAGCCTCTTAACCACTTAACCTTAATGCTCATTTATCACTGTTCCATGGCAACATATATAAATTGAATGTCCTTCAGAACGGGCCCCTTAATCACTTAACCTTAATGCTCATTTATCACTGTTCCATGGCAACATATATGGTTGAATGTCCTTCAGAACGGGCCCCTTAATCACTTAACCTTAAAGCTTACTTTACCCCTGTTTAAGGCAACATATATGGTTGAATGTCCTTGAGAACGAGCCCCTTAACCACTTCACCTTAATGCTCACTTTACCACTGTTCCATGGCAACATATATAGGTGAATGTCCTTGAGAACGAGCCCCTTAACCACTTAACCTTAATGCTCACTTTACCACTGTTCCATGGCAACATATATGGTTGAATGTCCTTGAGAACGAGCCCCTTAACCACTTAACCTTAATGCTCACTTTACCACTGTTCCATGGCAACATATATGGTCGAATATCCTTAAGAACGAGCAACTTAACCACTTAACCTTAATGCTCACTTTACCACTATTCCATGGCAACATTTATGGTTGAATGCCCTTGAGAACGAGCCCCTTAATCACTTAACCTTAATGCTCACTTTACCACTATCCCATGGCAACATATAAGGTTGAATGTCTTTGAGAACGAACCCCTTAACCACTTAACCTTAATGCTCACTTTACTACTGTTCCTTGGCAACGTATATGGTTGAATGTCCTTGAGAACGAGCCCCTTCACAACTTAACCTTAATGTTCACTTTACCACTGTTCCATGGCAACATATATGGTCGAATGTCCTTGAGAGCGAGCACCTTAGTCACTTAGTCTTAATGCTCACTTTACCACTCTTCCATGGAAACATATATGGTCAAATGTCCTTGAAAACAATTACCTTATCCACTTAACCTTAATGCTCATTTTACCACTGTTCTATGTCATCATATATGGTTGAACGTCCTTGAGAACGAGTTCCTTAACCACTTAACCTTAATGCTCTCTTTACCACTGTTCCATGGCAACATATATGGTTGAATGTCCTTGAGATCGCGCCCCTTAACCGATTAAACTTAATGCTCACTTTACCACTGTTCCATGGCAACATATATGGTTGAATGTCCTTGAGAACGAGCCCCTTAACCAATTAACCTTAAAGCTAATTTTACCACTGTTCCATGGCAACATATATGGTTGAATGTCCTTGAAAAGGAGGCCCTTAACCACTCAACTTAATGCTCACTTTACCACTGTTCCATGGCAACATATATGGTTGAATGTCCTTGAGAACGAGCCTCTTAACCACTTAACCTTAATGCTCATTTATCACTGTTCCATGGCAACATATATGGTTGAATGTCCTTCAGAACGGGCCCCTTAATCACTTAACCTTAATGCTCATTTATCACTGTTCCATGGCAACATATATGGTTGAATGTCCTTCAGAACGGGCCTCTTAATCACTTAACCTTTAAGCTCACTTTACTCCTGTTTAAGGCAACATATATGATTGAATGTCCTTGAGAACGAGAACCTTAAACCACTTCACCTTAATGCTCACTTTACCATTGATCCATGGCAACATATATGGGTGAATGTCCTTGAGAACGAGCCCCTTAACCACTTAACCTTAATGCTCACTTTACCACTGTTCCATGGCAACATATATGGTTGAATGTCCTTGAGAACAAGCCCCTTAACCACTAAACCTTAATGCTCACTTTACCACTGTTCCATGGCAACATATATGGTCGAAAATCCTTAAGAACGAGCAACTTAACCACTTAACCTTAATGCTCACTTTACCATTATTCCATAGCAACATATATGGTTGAATGTCCTTGAGAACGAGCCCCTTAATCACTTAACCTTAATGCTCACTCTATCACTATTCCATGGCAACATATAAGGTTGAATGTCTTTGAGAACGAACCCCTTAACCACTTAACCTTAATGCTCACTTTACCACTGTTCCATGGCAACGTATATGGTTGAATGTCCTTGAGAACGAGCCCCTTCACAACTTAACCTTAATGTTCACTTTACCACTGTTCCATGGCAACATATATGGTCGAATGTCCTTGAGAGCGAGCACCTTAGTCACTTAGTCTTAATGCTCACTTTACCACTCTTCCATGGAAACATATATGGTCAAATGTCCTTGAGAACAAGCACCTTATCCACTTAACCTTAATGCTCATTTTACCACTGTTCTATATCATCATATATGGTTGAACGTCCTTGAGAACGAGTTCCTTAACCACTTAACCTTAATGCTCACTTTACCACTGTTCCATGGCAACATATATGGTTGAATGTCCTTGAGATCGCGCCCCTTAACCGATTAAACTTAATGCTCACTTTACCACTGTTCCATGGCAACATATATGGTTGAATGTCCTTGAGAACGAGCCCCTTAACCAATTAACCTTAAAGCTAATTTTACCACTGTTCCATGGCAACATATATGGTTGAATGTCCTTGAAAACGAGCCCCTTAACATATTAACCTTAAAGCTAATTTTACCACTGTTCCATGGCAACATATATGGTTGAATGTCTTTGAGAACAAGCCCCTTAACCACTTAAACTTAATGCTCACTTTACCACTGTTCCATGGCAACATATATGGTTGAATGTCCTTGAGAACGAGCCCCATAACCACTTAACCTTAATGCTGACTTTACCTCTGTTCCATGGCAACATTTATGGTTGAATGTCCTTGAGAAAGAGCCCCATAACCACTTAACCCTAATGCTCACTTTACCACTGTTAAATGGCAACATATATGGTTGAATGTCCTTAAGAACGAGCCCCTTAACAACTTAACCTTAATGCTCACTTTGCCACTGTTCTATGGCATCATATATGGTTGAATGTCCTTGAGAACGAGTTCCTTAACCACTTAACCTTAATGCTCACTTTACCACTGTTCCATGGCAACATATATGGTTGAATGTCCTTGAGAACGAGCGCCTTAACCACTTAACCCTAATGCTCAATTTACCACTGTTCCATGGCAACATATATGGTTGAATGTCCTTGAGAAACGAGTCCCTTAACCACTTAACCCTAATGCTCACTTTACCACTGTTCCATGGCAACATATATGGTTGAATGTGCTTGAGAACGAGCCCCATAACCATTTAACCCTAATGCTCACTTTACCACTGTTCCATGGCAACATATATGGTTGAATGTCCTTGAGAAACGAGTCCCTTAACCACTTAACCCTAATGCTCACTTTACCACTGTTCCATGGCAACATATATGGTTGAATGTCCTTGAGAACGCGCCCCTTAACCGATTAAACTTAATGCTCACTTTACCACTGTTCCATGGCAACATATATGGTTGAATGTCCTTGAGAACGAGCCCCTTAACCAATTAACCTTAAAGCTAATTTTACCACTGTTCCATGGCAACATATATGGTTGAATGTCCTTGAGAACGAGCCCCTTGACCACTCAACCTTAATGCTCACTTAACCACTGTTCCATGGCAACATATATGGTTGAATGTCCTGGAAAACGAGCCCCTTAACCAATTAACCTTAAAGCTAATTTTACCACTGTTCCATGGCAACATGTATGGTTGAATGTCTTTGAGAACAAGCCCCTTAACCACTTAAACTTAATGATCACTTTACCACTGTTCCATGGCTACATATATTGTTGAATGTCCTTGAGAACGAGCCCCATAACCACTTAACCTTAATGCTGACTTTACCACTGTTCCATGGCAACATTTATGGTTGAATGTCCTTGAGAAAGAGCCCCATAACCACTTAACCCTAATGCTCACTTTACCACTGTTCCATGGCAACATAAATGGTTGAATGTCCTTGAAAACGAGGCCCTTAACCACTCAACTTAATGCTCACTTTACCACTGTTCCATGGCAACATATATGGTTGAATGTCCTTGAGAACGAGCCTCTTAACCACTTAACCTTAATGCTCATTTATCACTGTTCCATGGCAACATATATGGTTGAATGTCCTTCAGAACGGGCCCCTTAATCACTTAACCTTAATGCTCATTTATCACTGTTCCATGGCAACATATATGGTTGAATGTCCTTCAGAACGGGCCCCTTAATCACTTAACCTTTAAGCTCACTTTACTCCTGTTTAAGGCAACATATATGATTGAATGTCCTTGAGAACGAGAACCTTAACCACTTCACCTTAATGCTCACTTTACCATTGATCCATGGCAACATATATGGGTGAATGTCCTTGAGAACGAGCCCCTTAACCACTTAACCTTAATGCTCACTTTACCACTGTTCCATGGCAACATATATGGTTGAATGTCCTTGAGAACAAGCCCCTTAACCACTTAACCTTAATGCTCACTTTACCACTGTTCCATGGCAACGTATATGGTTGAATGTCCTTGAGAACGAGCCCCTTCTCAACTTAACCTTAATGTTCACTTTACCACTGTTCCATGGCAACATATATGGTCGAATGTCCTTGAGAGCGAGCACCTTAGTCACTTAGTCTTAATGCTCACTTTACCACTCTTCCATGGAAACATATATGGTCAAATGTCCTTGAGAACAAGCACCTTATCCACTTAACCTTAATGCTCATTTTACCACTGTTCTATATCATCATATATGGTTTAACGTCCTTGAGAACGAGTTCCTTAACCACTTAAACTTAATGCTCACTTTACCACTGTTCCATGGCAACATATATGGTTGAATGTCCTTGAGATCGCGCCCCTTAACCGATTAAACTTAATGCTCACTTTACCACTGTTCCATGGCAACATATATGGTTGAATGTCCTTGAGAACGAGCCCCATAACCACTTAACCTTAATGCTGACTTTACCACTGTTCCATGGCAACATTTATGGTTGAATGTCCTTGAGAAAGAGCTCCATAACCACTTAACCCTAATGCTCACTTTACCACTGTTCCATGGCAACATAAATGGTTGAATGTCCTTGAGAACGAGGCCCTTAACCACTCAACTTAATGCTCACTTTACCACTGTTCCATGGCAACATATATGGTTGAATGTCCTTGAGAACGAGCCTCTTAACCACTTAACCTTAATGCTCATTTATCACTGTTCCATGGCAACATATATGGTTGAATGTCCTTGAGAACGAGCCCCTTAAACACTTCACCTTAATGCTCACTTTACCACTGTTCCATGGCAACATATATAGGTGAATGTCCTTGAGAACGAGCCCCTTAACCACTTAACCTTAATGCTCACTTTACCACTGTTCCATGGCAACATATATGGTTGAATGTCCTTGAGAACGAGCCCCTTAACCACTTAACCTTAATGCTCACTTTACCACTGTTCCATGGCAACATATATGGTCGAATATCCTTAAGAACGAGCCTCTTAACCACTTAACCTTAATGCTCACATTACCACTGTTCCATGTTAAAAAATATGGTCGAATGTCTTTGAAAACGAGCCCCTTAACCACATAACCTTAATGCTCACTTTACCACTGTTCCATGTCAACATATATGGTTGAATGTTCTTGAAAACGAGCCCCTTAGACACTTAACCTTAATGCTCACTTTACCACTATTCCATGGCAACATATATAGTCGAATGTCCTTGAGAACGAGCACCTTAACCACTTAACCTTAATGCTCATTCTACCACAGTTCCATGGCAACATATATGGTTGACGTTCCTTGAGAACGAGCCTCTTAACCACTTAACCTTAATGCTCACTTAACCACTGTTCCATGGCAACATATATGGTTGAATGTCCTTGAGAACGAGCACCCTAACCACTTAACCTTAATGCTCACTTTACCACTGTTTCATGGCAACATATATGGTCGAATGTCCTTGAGAGAGAGCCCCTTAACCACTTAACCTTAATGCTCACTTTACCACTGTTCCATGGCAACATATATGGTTGAATGTCCTTGAGAACGAGCCCCTTAACCACTTAACCTTAATGCTCACTTTACCACTGTTCCATGGCAACATATATGGTTGAATGTCCTTGAGAACGAGCCCCTTAACCACTTAACCTTAATGCTTATTTTACTACAATTCTATGGCAATATATATGGTTGAATGTCCTTGAGAACGAGCCCCTTAACCACTTAACTTTAATGCTCACTTTACCACTGTTCCATGGCAACATATATGGTTGAATGTCCTTGAGAACGAGCACCTTAACCACTTAACATTAATGCTCACTTTGCCACTGTTCCATGGTAACATATATGGTTGAATGTCCTTGAGAACGAGCCCCTTAACCACTTAACCATAACGCTCACTTTGCCACTGTTCCATGGCAACATATATGGTTGAATGTCCTTGAGAACGAGCCCCTTAACCACTTAACCATAATGCTCACTTTACCACTAATCCATGGCAACATATATGGTTGAATGTCCTTGAGAACGAGCACCTTAACCACTTAACCTTAATGCTCACTTTACCACTGTTCCATGGCAACATATATAGTTGAATGTCCTTGAGAATGAGCACCTTAACCACTTAACTTTAATGCTCACTTTACCACTGTTCCATGGCAACATATATGGCCGAATGTCCTTGAGAACGAGCATCTTAACCACTTAACCTTAATGCTCACTTTATGACTGTTCCATTGTAACATATATGGTTGAATGTCCTTGAGAACGAGTCCCCTAACCACTTAACCATTATGCTCATTTTATTACTATTCCGTGGCAATATATATGGTTGAATGTCCTTGAGAACCAGCCCCTTAACCACTTAACCTTAATGCTCACTTTGCCACTGTTCCATGGCAACATATATGGATGAATGTCCTTGAGAACGAGCCCCTTAACCACTTAACCATCATGCTCACTTTACCACTAATCAATGGCAACATATATGGTTGAATGTCCTTGAGAACGAGGACCTTAACCACTTAACCTTAATGCTCACTTTACCACTGTTCCATGGCAACATACATGGTCGATTGTCCTCGAGAACGAGCCCCTTCAACCACTTAACCTTAATGTTCACTTTACCAATGTTCCATGGCAATATATTTGGTTGAATGTCCTTGAGAACGAGCACCTTATTAACTTAACCTTAATGCTCACTCTACCTCTGTTCCATGGCAAAATATATGGTTGAGTTTCCTTGAGAACGAGCCCCTTAACCACTTAACCTAAATGCTCACTTTACCACTGTTCCATGGCAACATATATGGTCAAATGTCCTTGAGAACAAGCGCCTTATCCACTTAATCTCAATGCTCATTCTACCACAGTTCCATGGCAACATATATGGTTGAATTTCCTTAAGAACGAGCCCCTTAACCACTTAACCTTAATGCTCACTTTACCACTGTTCCATGGCAACATATATGGTTGAATGTCCTTGAGAACCCGCACCTTAACCACTTAACCTTAATGATCACTTTACCACTGTTCCATGGCAACATATATAGTTTAATGTCCTTGAGAACGATCCCCTTAACCTCTTAACCTTAATGGTCACTATACCGTTGTTCCATGGCAACATGTATGGTTGAATGTGCCTAAGAACGATCCCCTTAACCACTTAACCTTAATGCTCAATTTACCACCGTTCAATGGCAACATATACGGTTGGATGTCCTTGAGAACGAGCCCCTTAACCACTTAATAATAATGCTCACTTTACCACTGTTCCATTGCAACATAAATAGGTGAATATCCTTGAGAACGAGCCCCTTAACCACTTAACCTCAATGCTCACTTTACCAATGTTCCATGGCAATATATTTGGTTGAATGTCCTTGAGAACGAGCACCTTATTAACTTAACCTTAATGCTCACTCTACCTCTGTTCCATGGCAAAATATATGGTTGAGTTTCCTTGAGAACGAGCCCCTTAACCACTTAACCTAAATGCTCACTTTACCACTGTTCCATGGCAACATATATGGTCAAATGTCCTTGAGAACAAGCGCCTTATCCACTTAATCTCAATGCTCATTCTACCACAGTTCCATGGCAACATATATGGTTGAATTTCCTTAAGAACGATCCCCTTAACCACTTAACCTTAATGCTCAATTTACCACTGTTCAATGTCAACATATACGGTTGGATGTCCTTGAGAACGAGCCCCTTAACCACTTAATAATAATGCTCACTTTACCACTGTTCCATTGCAACATAAATAGGTGAATATCCTTGAGAACGAGCCCCTTAACCACTTAACCTCAATGCTCACTTTCCCACTGTTCCATAGCAACATATATGGTGGAATTTCCTTGAAAACGAGACCCTTAACCACTTAACTTTAATGCTCACTTTACCACTGTTCCATGTCAACATATATGGTTGAATGTCCTTGAGAACGAGCCCCTTAACCACTTAACCTAATGCCCACTTTACCACTGTTCCATGGCAACATATATGGTTGAATGTCCTTGAAAACGAGCCTCTTAACCACTTAACCTTAATGCTGACTTGACTACTATTCCATTGCAACATATATGGTTGAATGTCTTTGAGAACGAGCCCCTTAGCCACTTAACTTTAATGCTCACTTTACCACTGTTCCATGGCAACATATATGGTTGAATGTCCTTGAGAACGAGCCCCTTAACCACTTAACCTTATTGCTCACTTTACCACTGTTTCATGGCAACATATATGGTAGAATGTCCTTGAGAACGAGCACCCTAACCACTTAACCTTAATGCTCACTTTACCACTGTTCCATGGCAACATATATGGTTTAATGTGCTTGAGAACGAGCCTCTTAACCACTTAACCTTAATGCTCATTTTACTACTATTCCATGGCAATATATATTGTTGAATGTCCTTGAGAACGAGCCCCTTAACCACTTAACCATAATGCTAATTTTACCACTAATCCATGGCAACATATATGGTTGAATGTCCTCTAGAACGAGCACCTTAACCACTTAACCTTAATGCTCACTTTACCACTGTTCCATATCAACATATATGGTCGAATGTCCTTGAGAACGAGCATCTTAACCACTTAACCTTAATGCTCACTTTACGACTGTTCCATTGTAACATATATGGTTGAATGTCCTTGAGAACGAGTCCCCTAACCACTTAACCATAATGCTCGTTTTACTACTATTCCGTGGCAATATATATTATTGAATGTCCTTGAGAACGAGGCCCTTAACCACTTAACCTTATTGCTCACTCTACCGCAGTTCCATGGCAACATATATGGTCGAATAACCTTGAGAACGAGCATCTTAACCACTTAACCTTAATGCTCACTTTGCCACTGTTCCATGGCAACATATATGGTTGAATGTCCTTGAGAACGAGCCCCTTAACCACTTAACCATAATGCTCACTTTACCACTAATCCATGGCAACATATATGGTTGAATGTCCTTGAGAACGAGTACCTTAACCACTTAACCTTAATGCTCACTTTACCACTGTTCCATGGCAACATATATGGTTGACTTTCCTTGAGAACGAGCCCCTTAACCACTTAACCTTAATGCTCACTTTACCACTGTTCCATGGCAACATATATGGTTGAATGTCCTTGAGAACGAGCCCCTTACCACTTAAGGGGGGTCATGAGGTTGAATTTTGAAAAAAAATCATTTTTTAGTTTATTTCATATTTTTGTTCCCTGATTAATTACGAATTATTTCCTGCAAATTTCATAAAAATAGGTCAAAGCAAACAGTTTTTATTTAATATTATATAGTCGTATGTTCAGGGGATTTTCAGCACTTTGAGTGAGGTTCCGCGCGCAGTGTATGGAAATAATCGCGATTTTCCGAAAGTTTGTTTTTTTAACACGTATGTACCTTTTTCTCAAAAACGGTTAAAGATAGGATCCTGAAATTTTTACCACACTTTCAAATCACCTATTTACACATATTTATAACATTTCATAAATATAAAAACCAAAACAATATAATTAACCTCATTACTACATTATAATTTTTGAAAATTTTTAAAATATTAACATAATTTTTTACTGTGTTTATAATTTTTAACACAAATCAACCAAATGTTATAAATATTTGCATAATAGTATGATCAATACAGGGTAAAAATTTCATTCTGATATCTTTTATGGATCCTGAGAAAAAGGTACACAAAATTAGTGAAATTAACATGGCGGAGATACAACCTCATGAACCCCCTTAACCTAAATGCTCACTTTACCACTGTTCCATGGCAACATATATGGTTGAAAATCCTTGAGAACAAGCCCCTTAACCACTTAACCTTAATAGTCACTTTATTACTGTTCCATGGCAACATATACGGTCGAATGTACTTGAGAACGAGCACCTTAAACACTTAACATTAATGCTCACTTTACCACTGTTTCATGGCAACATATATGGTCGAATGTCCTTGAGAGAGAGCCCCTTAACCACTTAACCTTAATGCTCACTTTACCTCTGATCCTTGGCAACATATATGGTTGAATGTCCTTGAGAACGAGCCCCTTAACCACTTAACCTTAATGCTCACTTTACCACTGTTCCATGGCAACATATATGGTCGAATGTCCTTGAGAACGAGCCGCTTAAGCAATTATCCTTAATGTTCACTTTACCACTGTTCCATGGCAACGTATATGGTTGAATGTCCTTGAGAACAAGCCCCTTAACCACTTAACCTTAATGCTCACTTAACCACTGTTCCATGGCAACATATATGGTTGAATGTCCTTGAGAACGAGCACCCTAACCACTTAACCTTATTGTTCACTTTACCACTGTTCCATTGCAACATATATGGTTTAATGTGCTTGAGAACGAGCCCCTTAACCACTTAACCTTAATGCTCATTTTACTACAATTCCATGGCAATATATATGGTTGAATGTCCTTGAGAACGAGCCCCTTAACCACTTAACCTTAATGCTCACTTTGCCGTCACTTTGAAAACGTCTCAAAATGAAAACGGAAAACGTCCGCCAGAAACTTCAGAAGCCTGTGGACGTCAAGACCATCAACACAGGGCAAGGCCTGTAGCAACGGCGTCAACGGGTTCGGCAACTTGTTGTACGCGCCGGGCGAAAATGGTAGCAGAGCGTGGTTGGCCACTGGAAATGCAGTTTTGTTTTGTTTAGGCCATGTTTAGGTTTTTGGTAGGGTTGGAGGACCCAGGTATTTTTTGTTTGTTGTTGTTTGTAAGTTTGTTCATCAATGTGGATAGTGATCGCCTGATTGTCAAATTTTGTTTGTTTTTTGATCATCCAAGTGGGTAGTGGGACCTGTTGTTCTGGGCCCCGTGAATGTTTCTCATCCTGGTCCCGTAGCCTCAGCAGCTAAGTTGTAATTTGTTTGTGGAACGTTGTTTCGTAATTTGTGTTATCATGGCGATCACTATCCACATTGATGAACAAACTTACAAACAACAACAAACAAAAAATACCTGGGTCCTCCAACCCTACCAAAAACCTAAACATGGCCTAAACAAAACAAAACTGCATTTCCAGTGGCCAACCACGCTCTGCTACCATTTTGAAACCGGACTCAACGCCTTCGACAGGGCAAAGCCCTTGGAAGCGAGTCAAAGGCAGAGGCCGGCTCAAAGGAAGAGCGGAAAGGACCCAAGAAACACTCAAGAGCTGGCCAACAGAATCCATTTATTCAGCTGTAAAAATTAACTCGAACATGGTTTCACAGACATTCACAATAAATACCTTAACTTGATAAATAACATCTGATATTTGTAAAAATATTTTTAAATAACATTTGTTTGAAATAGTTGGCAAACATCATAATTTAAGATATGGTTCTGCTTCAAATTAGTAACTGTTGTTTCTCTCCCCTTTTGAATTTAATTTAACTTAGCCTATTTGAGAATTTTTTTTTTTTTGATTTAAATTTTAATTTAAATGCAAGGTGGCCATTAATAACCATACTGAACAATAAATTAATAAATAAATACACACATTGACATTCACATAAAGAAAAGACGATACAATAAATAACAATTTAACGATTTACGGAAATGATCGCCTGATAATAACCTTCCACAACAGCGGTTAGTTAAAACTTAGGCCTGCCAGCCTAGCCTACAGATAGGGCACAGCCCTCAAGAAAATCTCTTAAAAAATTTTACTATTGAAAATTGAAAAGTTGAAGTTGAAAAGTTGAAGTTAAATTAGTGAAAAGATTTTTAAAATTGGCCAAAAAAATAAGTTAAGATGAATTTGTCTCGGCAGTGATTTAAAATGGAAGAACCAATTCCACCCGGTATCCTCCTGCTGAAAAGGGCGGGCTCCTAATTGGATAGAAACCTTACAGACTAAACAAGATCAATTTAACATAATATGAATTTGTACTATTGCAAGAATAAAGTCCTAGCCTGACATGGGCCCAAAACTTCACACCGTTGTTGGTTTGGCAAGATGGTAAGTCCAGGTGGAATCACTGCACTGAGATGGTGGATGGCACGCAGTAGTAATGGTTAACACTGACCTCAGCCGTAGAAGGAGCCCAGAGGTTAGGCCTACCGGGGTAGTCTGGGCGGTGGAGCCAGAAGGTGTAGGTGACCCCAAGGTGAAATAGGCCTACGGTGGTCATAGCCTGGGCGGCAGTGTCATCCGGCGTGGGTGATCATGGGCACCTGCAGGTGTAGGCCTAGGACAGCAGGCAGTTTGGTTCCATGCCGAGTGGCGCAGCAGTCATCGGGTCAAGTGTTCAGTGGGCAGCGTGACCGTCATCCATGGGGGCATTACTTGCCGTGAGACAAGTCAGGGACACGTCTTCCGAGCGGAGGATCGCCCCAGATTCCACCAAAATGCGGTGAAAATCGGAGGAGATCAGGCTCACCGCAGCTCCAGAATCAACAAGGGCCGGAAAATTTGAGTCACCAATGAGAAGGTCAACGTAGGGGCAAACAGGTCTTTGGGTCCTGATGCCAAGAGTCGCTACGCCCGCGACACCTTTAAACAAAGGATCGGCTGGGCTCGTCGCCTCCGGCGCTGGCCTAGGTAAGGGTCGGGGGCCTACCGGGGTAGACCCCCGCCTTCCCCGTTTTTTGGCCCGGACGAGACCTGACGACAAAAACGGCGAATATGGCCACGCTGACCACACCCATAACACGTGAGGGGCGTGCGGTGTTGAGGAGTTGCCGATGGTGAGGACACCTGTCCCACCAACGGACGGGACTGCCTGGCATTGGTGGATCTAGCACTCTCATCCCTGCGCTGGTCAATGAGTTGCACATTTCTGGCACCAACAACCAGCTTATCGAGGCCAGAAAATGAGTCAGGCTTGGTGGCAAACACCAATCGAGAGCGCTCCTCAGGAGTGATACCATCCAGGATCACTTGGACAACTTCGGCTTCACTTAATCCCACGCGCAAAACGCGTCCGGCAGAGCGGACAGCCGTCACGTATGCCGCGAGGCCTTCCCGCAATCCTTGGCACCTATAAAACATCTGCATCTTCAAATCCTCCCGCATTCGTCCAGGAACATACATGTCGAGTGCCTGACGATGAAACTCCTCAAAATCGCCCTTGCTGCTGAGCACAGCATTCAGCAAGTCAGATAGGGGTGAACGGCAATACGGTATCAGCAAACTCAGGAGAAGTGAGTCGCTTACGCCCGGGATCTCCCGCATTCGGAAAACGTCCGCCAGAAACTTCAGAAGCCTGTGGACGTCAAGACCATCAACACAGGGCAAGGCCTGTAGCAACGGCGTCAACGGGTTCGGCAACTTGTTGTACGCGCCGGGCGAAAATGGTAGCAGAGCGTGGTTGGCCACTGGAAATGCAGTTTTGTTTTGTTTAGGCCATGTTTAGGTTTTTGGTAGGGTTGGAGGACCCAGGTATTTTTTGTTTGTTGTTGTTTGTAAGTTTGTTCATCAATGTGGATAGTGATCGCCTGATTGTCAAATTTTGTTTGTTTTTTTATCATCCAAGTGGGTAGTGGGACCTGTTGTTCTGGGCCCCGTGAATGTTTCTCATCCTGGTCCCGTAGCCTCAGCAGCTAAGTTGTAATTTGTTTGTGGAACGTTGTTTCGTAATTTGTGTTATCATGGCGCTCTCTTTGACTCCGGAGCATCTTTTGAAGGATGAGCTCGTTTTCGAGGTCAGTGCGAGAGGAGCGAATCCAGCTGGCGATGCGCGGTCTCTTCGCACCCAGCTGAGGGGTTTGTTGGCCAGCGGTTTCCCCAGTTCGTGGCCGGCGAATTTGGATGCTGGGTCGGAATTGAAGGCATGCATGACCAAGATGGAAGAGTGGGAGGGGAGACTGGAGGAGTTCAGGGAGGAGACGCTTCCTGCCAGAACTAAACTCCGACTCCTGTCTCGCCTTGTCCACTTGCAGGGGCGAGTGAATTGCTTTTGGAGTTTGGCAATCGCAGGGGTGACGATCTTACCTGGCTGCAGGAATGTTTGAAGTCCGTCGAGGAGCTGTTGGAGGTGCTCTCCGCTAAGCCTCCTGGTGCAGCTACGGTTCCTCCACCCGCTGATTCCCCGATCGTTCCGCCTTCGCCTGCTCTTCCTCTGACCACATCTGAGGGGAATGCAGGGTGTTCAGCCGACAGGCCTGAATTTGGACCCTTGGCGAATGCGGGCGAGTCTATGGCTGCGCCTGTTCTGTTGGTTGAGCCTAAGACATCAGCGACTGCACCATTTTCGCCCGGCGCGTACAACAAGTTGCCGAACCCGTTGACGCCGTTGCTACAGGCCTTGCCCTGTGTTGATGGTCTTGACGTCCACAGGCTTCTGAAGTTTCTGGCGGACGTTTTCCGAATGCGGGAGATCCCGGGCGTAAGCGACTCACTTCTCCTGAGTTTGCTGATACCGTATTGCCGTTCACCCCTATCTGACTTGCTGAATGCTGTGCTCAGCAGCAAGGGCGATTTTGAGGAGTTTCATCGTCAGGCACTCGACATGTATGTTCCTGGACGAATGCGGGAGGATTTGAAGATGCAGATGTTTTATAGGTGCCAAGGATTGCGGGAAGGCCTCGCGGCATACGTGACGGCTGTCCGCTCTGCCGGACGCGTTTTGCGCGTGGGATTAAGTGAAGCCGAAGTTGTCCAAGTGATCCTGGATGGTATCACTCCTGAGGAGCGCTCTCGATTGGTGTTTGCCACCAAGCCTGACTCATTTTCTGGCCTCGATAAGCTGGTTGTTGGTGCCAGAAATGTGCAACTCATTGACCAGCGCAGGGATGAGAGTGCTAGATCCACCAATGCCAGGCAGTCCCGTCCGTTGGTGGGACAGGTGTCCTCACCATCGGCAACTCCTCAACACCGCACGCCCCTCACGTGTTATGGGTGTGGTCAGCGTGGCCATATTCGCCGTTTTTGTCGTCAGGTCTCGTCCGGGCCAAAAAACGGGGAAGGCGGGGGTCTACCCCGGTAGGCCCCCGACCCTTACCTAGGCCAGCGCCGGAGGCGACGAGCCCAGCCGATCCTTTGTTTAAAGGTGTCGCGGGCGTAGCGACTCTTGGCATCAGGACCCAAAGACCTGTTTGCCCCTACGTTGACCTTCTCATTGGTGACTCAAATTTTCCGGCCCTTGTTGATTCTGGAGCTGCGGTGAGCCTGATCTCCTCCGATTTTCACCGCATTTTGGTGGAATCTGGGGCGATCCTCCGCTCGGAAGACGTGTCCCTGACTTGTCTCACGGCAAGTAATGCCCCCATGGATGACGGTCACGCTGCCCACTGAACACTTGACCCGATGACTGCTGCGCCACTCGGCATGGAACCAAACTGCCTGCTGTCCTAGGCCTACACCTGCAGGTGCCCATGATCACCCACGCCGGATGACACTGCCGCCCAGGCTATGACCACCGTAGGCCTATTTCACCTTGGGGTCACCTACACCTTCTGGCTCCACCGCCCAGACTACCCCGGTAGGCCTAACCTCTGGGCTCCTTCTACGGCTGAGGTCAGTGTTAACCATTACTACTGCGTGCCATCCACCATCTCAGTGCAGTGATTCCACCTGGACTTACCATCTTGCCAAACCAACAACGGTGTGAAGTTTTGGGCCCATGTCAGGCTAGGACTTTATTCTTGCAATAGTACAAATTCATATTATGTTAAATTGATCTTGTTTAGTCTGTAAGGTTTCTATCCAATTAGGAGCCCGCCCTTTTCAGCAGGAGGATACCGGGTGGAATTGGTTCTTCCATTTTAAATCACTGCCGAGACAAATTCATCTTAACTTATTTTTTTGGCCAATTTTAAAAATCTTTTCACTAATTTAACTTCAACTTTTCAACTTCAACTTTTCAATTTTCAATAGTAAAATTTTTTAAGAGATTTTCTTGAGGGCTGTGCCCTATCTGTGGGCTAGGCTGGCAGGCCTAAGTTTTAACTAACCGCTGTTGCGGAAGGTTATTATCAGGCGATCATTTCCGTAAATCGTTAAATTGTTATTTATTGTATCGTCTTTTCTTTATGTGAATGTCAATGCGTGTATTTATTTATTAATTTATTGTTCAGTATGGTTATTGGTGGCCACCTTGCATTTAAATTAAAATTTAAATCAAAAAAAAATTCTCAAATAGGCTAAGTTAAATTAAATTCAAAAGGGGAGAGAAACAACAGTTACTAATTTGAAGCAGAACCATATCTTAAATTATGATGTTTGCCAACTATTTCAAACAAATGTTATTTAAAAATATTTTTACAAATATCAGATGTTATTTATCAAGTTAAGGTATTTATTGTGAATGTCTGTGAAACCATGTTCGAGTTAATTTTTACAGCTGAATTAATGGATTCTGTTGGCCAGCTCTTGAGTGTTTCTTGGGTCCTTTCCGCTCTTCCTTTGAGCCGGCCTCTGCCTTTGACTCGCTTCCAAGGGCTTTGCCCTGTCGAAGGCGTTGAGTCCGGTTTCAAAATGAAAACGTCCTTGAGAACGAGCCCCTTAACCACTTAACCATCATGCTCACTTTACCACTAATCAATGGCAACATATATGGTTGAATGTCCTTGAGAACGAGGACCTTAACCACTTAACCTTAATGCTCACTTTACCACTGTTCCATGGCAACATACATGGTCGATTGTCCTCGAGAACGAGCCCCTTCAACCACTTAACCTTAATGTTCACTTTACCAATGTTCCATGGCAATATATTTGGTTGAATGTCCTTGAGAACGAGCACCTTATTAACTTAACCTTAATGCTCACTCTACCTCTGTTCCATGGCAAAATATATGGTTGAGTTTCCTTGAGAACGAGCCCCTTAACCACTTAACCTAAATGCTCACTTTACCACTGTTCCATGGCAACATATATGGTCAAATGTCCTTGAGAACAAGCGCCTTATCCACTTAATCTCAATGCTCATTCTACCACAGTTCCATGGCAACATATATGGTTGAATTTCCTTAAGAACGAGCCCCTTAACCACTTAACCTTAATGCTCACTTTACCACTGTTCCATGGCAACATATATGGTTGAATGTCCTTGAGAACCCGCACCTTAACCACTTAACCTTACTGATCACTTTACCACTGTTCCATGGCAACATATATAGTTTAATGTCCTTGAGAACGATCCCCTTAACCTCTTAACCTTAATGCTCACTATACCGTTGTTCCATGGCAACATGTATGGTTGAATGTGCCTAAGAACGATCCCCTTAACCACTTAACCTTAATGCTCAATTTACCACTGTTCAATGGCAACATATACGGTTGGATGTCCTTGAGAACGAGCCCCTTAACCACTTAATAATAATGCTCACTTTACCACTGTTCCATTGCAACATAAATAGGTGAATATCCTTGAGAACGAGCCCCTTAACCACTTAACCTCAATGCTCACTTTACCACTGTTCCATAGCAACATATATGGTTGAATTTCCTTGAGCACAAGCCCCTTAACCACTTAAACTTAATGCTCACTTTACCACTGTTCCATGGCAACATATATGGTCGAATATCTTTGAGAACGAGCCCCTTAACCACTTAACCTTAATGCTCACTTTATTACTGTTCCATGGGAACAAATATGGTGCAATCTCCTTGAAAACGAGACCCTTAACCACTTAACCTTAATGCTCACTTTACCACTGTTCCATGTCAACATATATGGTTGAATGTCCTTGAGAACGAGCCCCTTAACCACTTAACCTAATGCCCACTTTACCACTGTTCCATGGCAACATATATGGTTGAATGTCCTTGAAAACGAGCCCCTTAACCACTTAATCTTAATGCTGACTTGACTACTATTCCATTGCAACATATATGGTTGAATGTCTTTGAGAACGAGCCCCTTAGCCACTTAACCTTAATGCTCACTTTACCACTGTTCCATGGCAACATATATGGTTGAATGTCCTTGAGAACGAGCCCCTTAACCACTTAACCTTAATGCTCACTTTACCACTGTTTCATGGCAACATATATGGTAGAATGTCCTTGAGAACGAGCACCCTACCCACTTAACCTTAATGCTCACTTTACCACTGTTCCATGGCAACATATATGGTTTAATGTGCTTGAGAACGAGCCTCTTAACCACTTAACCTTAATGCTCATTTTACTACTATTCCATGGCAATATATATTGTTGAATGTCCTTGAGAACGAGCCCCTTAACCACTTAACCATAATGCTAACTTTACCACTAATCCATGGCAACATATATGGTTGAATGTCCTCTAGAATGAGCACCTTAACCACTTAACCTTAATGCTCACTTTACCACTGTCCCATGGCAACATATATGGTTGAATGTCTTTAAGAACGAGCACCTTAACCACTTCACCTTAATGCTCACTTTACCACTGTTCCATATCAACATATATGGTCGAATGTCCTTGAGAACGAGCATCTTAACCACTTAACCTTAATGCTCACTTTACGACTGTTCCATTGTAACATATATGGTTGAATGTCCTTGAGAACGAGTCCCCTAACCACTTAACCATAATGCTCGTTTTACTACTATTCCGTGGCAATATATATTATTGAATGTCCTTGAGAACGAGGCCCTTAACCACTTAACCTTATTGCTTACTCTACCACAGTTCCATGGCAACATATATGGTCGAATAACCTTGAGAACGAGCATCTTAACCACTTAACCTTAATGCTCACTTTGCCACTGTTCCATGGCAACATATATGGTTGAATGTCCTTGAGAACGAGCCCCTTAACCACTTACCCAGAATGCTCACTTTACCACTAATCCATGGCAACATATATGGTTGAATGTCCTTGAGAACGAGTACCTTAACCACTTAACCTTAATGCTCACTTTACCACTGTTCCATGGCAACATATATGGTTGACTTTCCTTGAAAACGAGCCCCTTAACCACTTAACCTTAATGCTCACTTTACCACTGTTCCATGGCAACATATATGGTTGAATGTCCTTGAGAACGAGCCCCTTACCACTTAACCTAAATGCTCACTTTACCACTGTTCCATGGCAACATATATGGTTGAAAATCCTTGAGAACAAGCCCCTTAACCACTTAACCTTAATAGTCACTTTATTACTGTTCCATGGCAACATATACGGTCGAATGTACTTGAGAACGAGCACCTTAAACACTTAACCTTAATGCTCACTTAACCACTGTTCCATGGCAACATATATGGTTGAATGTCCTTGAGAACGAGCACCCTAACCACTTAACCTTAATGTTCACTTTACCACTGTTCCATTGCAACATATATGGTTTAATGTGCTTGAGAACGAGCCCCTTAACCACTTAACCTTAATGCTCATTTTACTACAATTCCATGGCAATATATATGGTTGAATGTCCTTGAGAACGAGCCCCTTAACCACTTAACCTTAATGCTCACTTTGCCACTGTTCCATGGCAACATATATGGTAGAATGTCCTTGAGAACGAGCAACTTAACCACTTAACCATAATGCTCTCTTTGCCACTGTTCCATGGCAACATATATATTTGAATGTCGTTGAGAACGAGCCCCTTAACCACTTAACCATAATGCTCACTTTACCAATAATCAATGGCAACATATATGGTTGAATGTCCTTGAGAACGAGCACCTTAACCACTTAACCTTAATGCTCAATTTACCACTGTTCCATGGCAACATATATGGTTGAATGTCCTTGAGAACGAGCACCTTAACCACTTAACATTAATGCTCACTTTACCACTGTTCCATGGCAACATATATGGTCGAATGTCCTTGAGAACGAGCATCTTAACCACTTAACCTTAATGCTCACTTTACGACTGTTCCATTGTAACATATATGGTTGAATGTCCTTGAGAACGATCCCCCTAACCACTTAACCATAATGCTCATTTTATTACTATTCCGTGGCAATATATATGGTTGAATGTCCTTGAGAACGAGAACTTTAACCACTTAACCTTAATGCTCACTTTACCACTGTTCCATGGCAATATATATGGTTGAATGTCCTTGAGAACGAGCCCCTTAACCACTTAATCTTAATGCTCATTTTACAATTGTTCCATGGCAACATATATGGTCGAATGTCATTGAGAACGAGCCCCTTTACCACTTAACCCTAATTCTCACTTTACCACTGTTACATGGCAACATACATGGTCGAATGTCCTCGAGAACCAGCGCCTTATCCACTTAACCTCAATGCTCATTCTACCACAGTTCCATGGCAACATATATGGTTGAATTTCCTTAAGAACGAGCCCCTTAACCACTTAACCTTAATGCTCACTTTACCACTGTTCCATGGCAACATATATGGTCAAATGTCCTTGAGAACAAGTGCCTTATCCACTTAACCTCAATGCTCATTCTACCACAGTTCCATGGCAACATATATGGTTTAATTTCCTTAAGAACGAGCCCCTTAACCACTTAACCTTAATGCTCACTTTACCACTGTTCCGTGGCAATATATATGGTTGAATGTCCTTGAGAACGATCCCCTTAACCTCTTAACCTTAATGCTCACTATACCGTTGTTCCATGGCAACATGTATGGTTGAATGTGCCTAAGAACGATCCCCTTAATTACTTAACCTTAATGCTCAATTTACCACTGTTCCATGGCAACATATAATGTTGAATGTGCTTAAGAACGAGCACCTAAACCACTTAACCTTAATGCTCATTTTACCACTGTTCAATGGCAACATATATGGTTGAATGTCCTTGAGAACGAGCCCCTTAACCACTTAATAATAATGCTCATTTTACCACTGTTCCATTGCAACATATATAGGTGAATATCCTTGAGAACGAGCCCCTTAACCACTTAACCTCAATGCTCACTTTACCACTGTTCCACGGCAACATATATGGTCGAATATCCTTGAAAACGAGACCCTTAACCACTTAACCTTAATGCTCACTTTACAACTGTTCCATGGCAACATATATGGCCGAATGTCCTTGAGAACGAGCATCTTAACCACTTAACCTTAATGCTCACTTTATGACTGTTCCATTGTAACATATATGGTTGAATGTCCTTGAGAACGAGTCCCCTAACCACTTAACCATAATGCTCATTTTACTACTATTCCGTGGCAATATATATGGTTGAATGTCCTTGAGAACCAGCCCCTTAACCACTTAACCTTAATGCTCACTTTGCCACTGTTCCATGGCAACATATATGGATGAATGTCCTTGAGAACGAGCCCCTTAACCACTTAACTATCATGCTCACTTTACCACTAATCCATGGCAACATATATGGTTGAATGTCCTTGAGAACGAGGACCTTAACCACTTAACCTTAATGCTCACTTTACCACTGTTCCATGGCAACATACATGGTCGATTGTCCTCGAGAACGAGCCCCTTCAACCACTTAACCTTAATGTTCACTTTACCAATGTTCCATGGCAATATATTTGGTTGAATGTCCTTGAGAACGAGCACCTTATTAACTTAACCTTAATGCTCACTCTACCTCTGTTCCATGGCAAAATATATGGTTGAGTTTCCTTGAGAACGAGCCCCTTAACCACTTAACCTAAATGCTCACTTTACCTTTGTTCCATGGCAACATATATGGTCAAATGTCCTTGAGAACAAGCGCCTTATCCACTTAACCTCAATGCTCATTCTACCACAGTTCCATGGCAACATATATGGTTGAATTTCCTTAAGAACGAGCCCCTTAACCACTTACCCTTAATGCTCACTTTACCACTGTTCCATGACAACATATATGGTTGAATGTCCTTGAGAACCCGCACCTTAACCACTTAAACTTAATGCTCACTTTACCACTGTTCCATGGCAACATATATAGTTTAATGTCCTTGAGAACGATCCCCTTAACCTCTTCACCTTAATGCTCACTATACCGTTGTTCCATGGCAACATGTATGGTTGAATGTGCCTAAGAGCGATCCCCTTAACCACTTAACCTTAATGCTCAATTTACCACTGTTCAATGGCAACATATACGGTTGGATGTCCTTGAGAACGAGCCCCTTAACCACTTAATAATAATGCTCACTTTACCACTGTTCCATTGCAACATATATAGGTGAATATCCTTGAGAACGAGCCCCTTAACCACTCTACCTCAATGCTCACTTTACCACTGTTCCATAGCAACATATATGGTTGAATGTCCTTGAGCACAAGCCCCTTAACCACTTAAACTTAATGCTCACTTTACCACTGTTCCATGGCAACATATATGGTCGAATATCTTTGAGAACGACCCCCTTAACCACTTAACCTTAATGCTCACTTTATTACTGTTCCATGGGAACAAATATGGTGGAATGTCCTTGAAAACGAGACCCTTAACCACTTAACCTTAATGCTCACTTTACCACTGTTCCATGTCAACATATATGGTTGAATGTCCTTGAGAACGAGCCCCTTAACCACTTAACCTAATGCCCACTTTACCACTGTTCCATGGCAACATATATGGTTGAATGTCCTTGAGAACGAGCCTCTTAACCACTTAACCTTAATGCTCATTTTACTACTATTCCATGGCAATATATATTGTTGAATGTCCTTGAGACCGAGCCCCTTAACCACTTAACCATAATGCTAACTTTATCACTAATCCATGGCAACATATATGGTTGAATGTCCTCTAGAATGAGCACCTTAACCACTTAACCTTAATGCTCACTTTACCACTGTTCCATGGCAACATATATGGTTGAATGTCTTTGAGAACGAGCACCTTAACCACTTAACCTTAATGCTCACTTTACCACTGTTCCATATCAACATATATGGTCGAATGTCCTTGAGAACGAGCATCTTAACCACTTAACCTTAATGCTCACTTTACGACTGATCCATTGTAACATATATGGTTGAATGTCCTTGAGAACAAGTCCCCTAACCACTTAACCATAATGCTCGTTTTACTACTATTCCGTGGCAATATATATTATTGAATGTCCTTGAGAACGAGGCCCTTAACCACTTAACCTTATTGCTCACTCTACCACAGTTCCATGGCAACATATATGGTCGAATAACCTTGAGAACGAGCATCTTAACCACTTTACCTTAATGCTCACTTTGCCACTGTTCCAAAGCAACATATATGGTTGAATGTCATTGAGAACGAGCCCCTTAACCACTTAACCATAATGCTCACTTTACCACTAATCCATGGCAACATATATGGTTGAATGTCCTTGAGAACGAGTACCTTAACCACTTAACCTTAATGCTCACTTTACCACTGTTCCATGGCAACATATATGGTTGACTTTCCTTGAGAACGAGCCCCTTAACCACTTAACCTTAATGCTCACTTTACCACTGTTCCATGGCAACATATATGGTTGAATGTCCTTGAGAACGAGCCCCTTACCACTTAACCTAAATGCTCACTTTACCACTGTTCCATGGCAACATATATGGTTGAATGTCCTTGAGAACAAGCCCCTTAACCACTTAACCTTAATAGTCACTTTATTACTGTTCAATGGCAACATATACGGTCGAATGTACTTGAGAACGAGCACCTTAACCACTTAACCTTAATGCTCATTTTACTACAATTCCATGGCAATATATATGGTTGAATGTCCTTGAGAACGAGCCCCTTAACCACTTAACCTTAATGCTCACTTTGCCACTGTTCCATGGCAACATATATGGTAGAATGTCCTTGAGAACGAGCAACTTAACCACTTAACCATAATGCTCACTTTGCCACTGTTCCATGGCAACATATATATTTGAATGTCGTTGAGAACGAGCCCCTTAACCACTTAACCATAATGCTCACTTTACCAATAATCAATGGCAACATATATGGTTGAATGTCCTTGAGAACGAGCACCTTAACCACTTAACCTTAATGCTCAATTTACCACTGTTCCATGGCAACATATATGGTTGAATGTCCTTGAGAACGAGCACCTTAACCACTTAACATTAATGCTCACTTTACCACTGTTCCATGGCAACATATATGGTCGAATGTCCTTGAGAACGAGCATCTTAACCACTTAACCTTAATGCTCACTTTACGACTGTTCCATTTTAACATATATGGTTGAATGTCCTTGAGAACGATCCCCCTAACCACTTAACCATAATGCTCATTTTATTACTATTCCGTGGCAATATATATGGTTGAATGTCCTTGAGAACGAGAACTTTAACCACTTAACCTTAATGCTCACTTTACCACTGTTCCATGGCAATATATATGGTTGAATGTCCTTGAGAACGAGCCCCTTAACCACTTAATCTTAATGCTCATTTTACAATTGTTCCATGGCAACATATATGGTCGAATGTCCTTGAGAACGAGCACCTTAACCACTTAACCTTAATGCTCAATTTACCACTGTTCCATGGCAACATATATGGTTGAATGTCCTTGAGAACGAGCACCTTAACCACTTAACATTAATGCTCACTTTACCACAGTTCCATGGCAACATATATGGTTGAATTTCCTTAAGAACAAGCCCCTTAACCACTTAACCTTAATGCTCACTTTACCACTGTTCCATGGCAACATATATGGTCAAATGTCCTTGAGAACAAGTGCCTTATCCACTTAACCTCAATGCTCATTCTACCACAGTTCCATGGCAACATATATGGTTTAATTTCCTTAAGAACGAGCCCCTTAACCACTTAACCTTAATGCTCACTTTACCACTGTTCCGTGGCAATATATATGGTTGAATGTCCTTGAGAACGATCCCCTTAACCTCTTAACCTTAATGCTCACTATACCGTTGTTCCATGGCAACATGTATGGTTGAATGTGCCTAAGAACGATCCCCTTAATTACTTAACCTTAATGCTCAATTTACCACTGTTCCATGGCAACATATAATGTTGAATGTGCTTAAGAACGAGCACCTAAACCACTTAACCTTAATGCTCATTTTACCACTGTTCAATGGCAACATATATGGTTGAATGTCCTTGAGAACGAGCCCCTTAACCACTTAATAATAATGCTCATTTTACCACTGTTCCATTGCAACATATATAGGTGAATATCCTTGAGAACGAGCCCCTTAACCACTTAACCTCAATGCTCACTTTACCACTGTTCCACGGCAACATATATGGTCGAATATCCTTGAAAACGAGACCCTTAACCACTTAACCTTAATGCTCACTTTACAACTGTTCCATGGCAACATATATGGCCGAATGTCCTTGAGAACGAGCATCTTAACCACTTAACCTTAATGCTCACTTTATGACTGTTCCATTGTAACATATATGGTTGAATGTCCTTGAGAACGAGTCCCCTAACCACTTAACCATAATGCTCATTTTACTACTATTCCGTGGCAATATATATGGTTGAATGTCCTTGAGAACCAGCCCCTTAACCACTTAACCTTAATGCTCACTTTGCCACTGTTCCATGGCAACATATATGGATGAATGTCCTTGAGAACGAGCCCCTTAACCACTTAACCATCATGCTCACTTTACCACTAATCCATGGCAACATATATGGTTGAATGTCCTTGAGAACGAGGACCTTAACCACTTAACCTTAATGCTCACTTTACCAATGTTCCATGGCAATATATTTGGTTGAGTTTCCTTGAGAACGAGCCCCTTAACCACTTAACCTAAATGCTCACTTTACCTTTGTTCCATGGCAACATATATGGTCAAATGTCCTTGAGAACAAGCGCCTTATCCACTTAACCTCAATGCTCATTCTACCACAGTTCCATGGCAACATATATGGTTGAATTTCCTTAAGAACGAGCCCCTTAACCACTTACCCTTAATGCTCACTTTACCACTGTTCCATGACAACATATATGGTTGAATGTCCTTGAGAACCCGCACCTTAACCACTTAAACTTAATGCTCACTTTACCACTGTTCCATGGCAACATATATAGTTTAATGTCCTTGAGAACGATCCCCTTAACCTCTTCACCTTAATGCTCACTATACCGTTGTTCCATGGCAACATGTATGGTTGAATGTGCCTAAGAGCGATCCCCTTAACCACTTAACCTTAATGCTCAATTTACCACTGTTCAATGGCAACATATACGGTTGGATGTCCTTGAGAACGAGCCCCTTAACCACTTAATAATAATGCTCACTTTACCACTGTTCCATTGCAACATATATAGGTGAATATCCTTGAGAACGAGCCCCTTAACCACTCTACCTCAATGCTCACTTTACCACTGTTCCATAGCAACATATATGGTTGAATGTCCTTGAGCACAAGCCCCTTAACCACTTAAACTTAATGCTCACTTTACCACTGTTCCATGGCAACATATATGGTCGAATATCTTTGAGAACGACCCCCTTAACCACTTAACCTTAATGCTCACTTTATTACTGTTCCATGGGAACAAATATGGTGGAATGTCCTTGAAAACGAGACCCTTAACCACTTAACCTTAATGCTCACTTTACCACTGTTCCATGTCAACATATATGGTTGAATGTCCTTGAGAACGAGCCCCTTAACCACTTAACCTAATGCCCACTTTACCACTGTTCCATGGCAACATATATGGTTGAATGTCCTTGAGAACGAGCCTCTTAACCACTTAACCTTAATGCTCATTTTACTACTATTCCATGGCAATATATATTGTTGAATGTCCTTGAGACCGAGCCCCTTAACCACTTAACCATAATGCTAACTTTATCACTAATCCATGGCAACATATATGGTTGAATGTCCTCTAGAATGAGCACCTTAACCACTTAACCTTAATGCTCACTTTACCACTGTTCCATGGCAACATATATGGTTGAATGTCTTTGAGAACGAGCACCTTAACCACTTAACCTTAATGCTCACTTTACCACTGTTCCATATCAACATATATGGTCGAATGTCCTTGAGAACGAGCATCTTAACCACTTAACCTTAATGCTCACTTTACGACTGATCCATTATAACATATATGGTTGAATGTCCTTGAGAACAAGTCCCCTAACAACTTAACCACAATGCTCGTTTTACTACTATTCCGTGGCAATATATATTATTGAATGTCCTTGAGAACGAGGCCCTTAACCACTTAACCTTATTGCTCACTCTACCACAGTTCCATGGCAACATATATGGTCGAATAACCTTGGGAACGAGCATCTTAACCACTTTACCTTAATGCTCACTTTGCCACTGTTCCAAAGCAACATATATGGTTGAATGTCATTGAGAACGAGCCCCTTAACCACTTAACCATAATGCTCACTTTACCACTAATCCATGGCAACATATATGGTTGAATGTCCTTGAGAACGAGTACCTTAACCACTTAACCTTAATGCTCACTTTACCACTGTTCCATGGCAACATATATGGTTGACTTTCCTTGAGAACGAGCCCCTTAACCACTTAACCTTAATGCTCACTTTACCACTGTTCCATGGCAACATATATGGTTGAATGTCCTTGAGAACGAGCCCCTTACCACTTAACCTAAATGCTCACTTTACCACTGTTCCATGGCAACATATATGGTTGAATGTCCTTGAGAACAAGCCCCTTAACCACTTAACCTTAATAGTCACTTTATTACTGTTCAATGGCAACATATACGGTCGAATGTACTTGAGAACGAGCACCTTAAACACTTAACATTAATGCTCACTTTACCACTGTTTCATGGCAATATATATGGTCGAATGTCCTTGAGAGAGAGCCCCTTAACCACTTAACCTTAATGCTCACTTTACCTCTGATCCTTGGCAACATATATGGTTGAATGTCCTTGAGAACGAGCCGCTTAAGCAATTATCCTTAATGTTCACTTTACCACTGTTCCATGGCAACATATATGGTTGAATGTCCTTGAGAACAAGCCCCTTAACCACTTAACCTTAATGCTCACTTAACCACTGTTCCATGGCAACATATATGGTTGAATGTCCTTGAAAACGAGCACCCTAACCACTTAACCTTAATGCTCACTTAACCACTGTTCCATGTCAACATATATGGTTGAATGTCCTTGAGAACGAGCCCCTTAACCACTTAACCTAATGCCCACTTTACCACTGTTCCATGGCAACATATATGGTTGAATGTCCTTGAGAACGAGCCTCTTAACCACTTAACCTTAATGCTCATTTTACTACTATTCCATGGCAATATATATTGTTGAATGTCCTTGAGACCGAGCCCCTTAACCACTTAACCATAATGCTAACTTTATCACTAATCCATGGCGACATATATGGTTGAATGTCCTCTAGAATGAGCACCTTAACCACTTAACCTTAATGCTCACTTTACCACTGTTCCATGGCAACATATATGGTTGAATGTCTTTGAGAACGAGCACCTTAACCACTTAACCTTAATGCTCACTTTACCACTGTTCCATATCAACATATATGGTCGAATGTCCTTGAGAACGAGCATCTTAATCACTTAACCTTAATGCTCACTTTACGACTGATCCATTGTAACATATATGGTTGAATGTCCTTGAGAACAAGTCCCCTAACCACTTAACCATAATGCTCGTTTTACTACTATTCCGTGGCAATATATATTATTGAATGTCCTTGAGAACGAGGCCCTTAACCACTTAACCTTATTGCTCACTCTACCACAGTTCCATGGCAACATATATGGTCTAATAACCTTGAGAACGAGCATCTTAACCACTTAACCTTAATGCTCACTTTGCCACTGTTCCATGGCAACATATATGGTTGAATGTCTTTGAGAACGAGCCCCTTAACCACTTAACTATAATGCTCACTTTACCACTAATCCATGGCAACATATATGGTTGAATGTCCTTGAGAACGAGTACCTTAACCACTTAACCTTAATGCTCACTTTACCACTGTTCCATGGCAACATATATGGTTGACTTTCCTTGAGAACGAGCCCCTTAACCACTTAACCTTAATGCTCACTTTACCACTGTTCCATGGCAACATATGTGGTTGAATGTCCTTGAGAACGAGCCCCTTACCACTTAACCTAAATGCTCACTTTACCACTGTTCCATGGCAACATATATGGTTGAATGTCCTTGAGAACAAGCCCCTTAACCACTTAACCTTAATAGTCACTTTATTACTGTTCAATGGCAACATATACGGTCGAATGTACTTGAGAACGAGCACCTTAAACACTTAACATTAATGCTCACTTTACCACTGTTTCATGGCAATATATATGGTCGAATGTCCTTGAGAGAGAGCCCCTTAACCACTTAACCTTAATGCTCACTTTACCTCTCATCCTTGGCAACATATATGGTTGAATGTCCTTGAGAACGAGCCGCTTAAGCAATTATCCTTAATGTTCACTTTACCACTGTTCCATGGCAACATATATGGTTGAATGTCCTTGAGAACAAGCCCCTTAACCACTTAACCTTAATGCTCACTTAACCACTGTTCCATGGCAACATATATGGTTGAATGTCCTTGAAAACGAGCACCCTAACGACTTAACCTTAATGCTCACTTTACCACTGTTTCATTGCAACATATATGGTTTAATGTGCTTGAGAACGAGCCCCTTAACCACTTAACCTTAATGCTCATTTTATTACAATTCCATGGCAATATATATGGTTGAATGTCCTTGAGAACGAGCCCCTTAACCACTTAACCTTAATGCTCACTTTGCCACTGTTCCATGGCAACATATATGGTTGAATGTCCTTGAGAACGAGCAACTTAACCACTTAACCATAATGCTCACTTTGCCACTGTTCCATGGCAACATATATATTTGAATGTCGTTGAGAACGAGCCCCTTAACCACTTAACCTTAATGCTCACTTTACCACTGTTCCATGGCAACATATATGGATGAATGTCCTTGAGAACGAGCCCCTTAACCACTTAACCATCATGCTCACTTTACCACTAATCCATGGCAACATATATGGTTGAATGTCCTTGAGAACGAGAACTTTAACCACTTAACCTTAATGCTCACTTTACCAATGTTCCATGGCAATATATATGGTTGAATGTCCTTGAGAACGAGCCCCTTAACCACTTAACCTTAATGCTCATTTTACAATTGTTCCATGGCAACATATATGGTCGAATGTCATTGAGAACGAGCCCCTTTACCACTTAACCCTAATGCTCACTTTACCACTGTTACATGGCAACATACATGGTCGAATGTCCTCGAGAACAAGCGCCTTATCCACTTAACCTCAATGCTCATTCTACCACAGTTCCATGGCAACATATATGGTTGAATTTCCTTAAGAACGAGCCCCTTAACCACTTAACCTTAATGCTCACTTTACCACTGTTCCATGGCAACGTATATGGTCAAATGTCCTTGAGAACAAGCGCCTTATCCACTTAACCTCAATGCTCATTCTACCACAGTTCCATGGCAACATATATGGTTGAATTTCCTTAAGAACGAGCCCCTTAACCACTTAACCTTAATGCTCACTTTACCACTGTTCCATGGCAATATATATGGTTGAATGTCCTTGAGAACGAGCCCCTTAACCACTTAACCTTAATGCTCATTTTACAATTGTTCCATGGCAACATATATGGTCGAATGTCATTGAGAACGAGCCCCTTTACCACTTAACCCTAATGCTCACTTTACCACTGTTCCATGGCAACATATATAGTTGAATGTCCTTGAGAACGATCCCCTTAACCTCTTAACATTAATGCTCACTATACCGTTGTTCCATGGCAACATGTATGGTTGAATGTGCCTAAGAACGATCCCCTTAATTACTTAACCTTAATGCTCAATTTACCACTGTTCCATGGCAACATATAATGTTGAATGTGCTTAAGAACGAGCACCTAAACCACTTAACCTTAATGCTCATTTTACCACTGTTCAATGGCAACATATATGGTTGAATGTCCTTGAGAACGAGCCCCTTAACCACTTAATAATAATGCTCATTTTACCACTGTTCCATTGCAACATATATAGGTGAATATCCTTGAGAACGAGCCCCTTAACCACTTAACCTCAATGCTCACTTTACCACTGTTCCATGGCAACATATATGGTCGAATATCCTTGAAAACGAGACCCTTAACCACTTAACCTTAATGCTCACTTTACCACTGTTCCATGTCAACATATATGGTTGAATGTCCTCAAGAACGAGTCCCTTAACCACTTAACCATAATGCTCATTTTACCATTATTCCATGGCAACATATATGGTTGAATGTCCTTGAAAACGAGCCCCTTAACCACTTAACCTTAATGCTCACTTTAGCTCACTTTACCACTGTTCCATGGCAACATATATGGTTGAATGTCCTTGAGAACGAGCCCCTTAACCACTTAACCTTAATGCTCACTTTACCACTGTTCCATGGCAACATATATGGTTGAATGTCCTTGAGAACGAGCACCCTAACCACTTAACCTTAATGCTCATTTTACCACTGTTCCATGGCAACATATATGGTTTAATGTGCTTGAGAACGAGCCTCTTATCCACTTAACCTTAATGCTCATTTTACTACTAATCCATGGCAACATATATGGTTGAATGTCCTTGAGAACGAGCACCTTAGACACTTAACCTTAATGCTCACTTTACCACTAATCCATGGCAACATTTATGGTTGAATGTCCTTGAGAAAGAGCCCCATAACCACTTAACCTTAATGCTCACTTTACCACTAATCCATGGCAACATAAATGGTTGAATGTCCTTGAAAACGAGGCCCTTAACCACTCAACTTAATGCTCACTTTACCACTGTTCCATGGCAACATATATGGTTGAATGTCCTTGAGAACGAGCCCCTTAATCACTTAACCTTAATGCTCATTTATCACTGTTCCATGGCAACATATATGGTTAAATGTCCTTCAGAACGGACCCCTTAATCACTTAAGCTTAATGCTCATTTATCACTGTTCCATGGCAACATATATGGTTGAATGTCCTTCAGAACGGACCCCTTAATCACTTAACCTTAAAGCTCACTTTACCCCTGTTTAAGGCAACATATATGGTTGAATGTCCTTGAGAACGAGAACCTTAACCACTTCACCTTAATGCTCACTTTACCATTGATCCATGGCAACATATATGGGTGAATGTCCTTGAGAACGAGCCCCTTAACCACTTAACCTTAATGCTCACTTTACCACTGTTCCATGGCAACATTTATGGTTGAATGTCCTTGAGAACGAGCCCCTTAACAACTTAACCTTAATGCTCACTTTACCACTGTTCTATGGCATCATATATGGTTGAATGTCCTTGAGAACGAGTTCCTTAACCACTTAACCTTAATGCTCACTTTACCACTGTTCCATGGCAACATATATGGTTGAATGTCCTTGAAAACGAGCCCCTTAACCAATTAACCTTAAAGCTAATTTTACCACTGTTCCATGGCAACATGTATGGTTGAATGTCTTTGAGAACAAGCCCCTTAACCACTTAAACTTAATGCTCACTTTACCACTGTTCCATGGCAACATATATGGTTGAATGTCCTTGAGAACGAGCCCCATAACCACTTAACCTTAATGCTGACTTTACCACTGTTCCATGGCAACATTTATGGTTGAATGTCCTTGAGAAAGAGCCCCATAACCACTTAACCTTAATGCTCACTTTACCACTGATCCATGGCAACATAAATGGTTGAATGTCCTTGAAAACGAGGCCCTTAACCACTCAACTTAATGCTCACTTTACCACTGTTCCATGGCAACATATATGGTTGAATGTCCTTGAGAACGAGCCTCTTAACCACTTAACCTTAATGCTCATTTATCACTGTTCCATGGCAACATATATGGTTGAATGTCCTTCAGAACATGCCCCTTAATCACTTAACCTTAATGCTCATTTATCACTGTTCCATGGCAACATATATGGTTGAATGTCCTTCAGAACGGGCCCCTTAATCACTTAACCTTAAAGCTCACTTTGCCCCTGTTTAAGGCAACATATATGGTTGAATGTCCTTGAGAACGAGAACCTTAACCACTTCACCTTAATGCTCACTTTACCATTGATCCATGGCAACATATATGGGTGAATGTCCTTGAGAACGAGCCCCTTAACCACTTAACCTTAATGCTCACTTTACCACTGTTCCATGGCAACATGTATGGTTGAATGTCCTTGAGAACAAGCCCCTTAACCACTTAACCTTTATGCTCACTTTACCACTGTTCCATGGCAACATATATGGTCGAATATCCTTAAGAACGAGCAACTTAACCACTTAACCTTAATGCTCACTTTACCACTATTTAATGGCAACATTTATGGTTGAATGCCCTTGAGAATGAGCCCCTTAATCACTTAACCTTAATGCTCACTTTACCACTGTTCCATGGCAACGTATATGGTTGAATGTCCTTGAGAACGAGCCCCTTCACAACTTAACTTTAATGTTCACTTTACCACTGTTCCATGGTAACATATATGGTCGAATGTCCTTGAGAGCGAGCACCTTAGTCACTTAGTCTTAATGCTCACTTTACCACTCTTCCATGGAATTATATATGGTCAAATGTCCTTGAGAACAAGCACCTTATCCACTTAACCTTAATGCTCATATTACCACTGTTCCATGGTAACATATATGGTTGAATGTCCTTGAGATCGCGCCCCTTAACCGATTAAACATAATGCTCACTTTACCACTGTTCCATGGCAACATATATTGTTGAATGTCCTTGAGAACGAGCCCCTTAACCAATTAACCTTAAAGCTAATTTTACCACTGTTCCATGGCAACATATATGGTTGAATGTCCTTGAGAACGAGTTTCTTAACCACTTAACCTTAATGCTCACTTTACCACTGTTCCATGGCAACATATATGGTTGAATGTCCTTGAGATCGCGCCCCTTAACCGATTAAACTTAATGCTCACTTTACCACTGTTCCATGGCAACATATATGGTTGAATGTCCTTGAGAACGAGCCCCTTAACCAATTAACCTTAAAGCTAATTTTACCACTGTTCCATGGCAACATATATAGTTGAATGTCCTTGAGACTGAGCCCCTTGACAACTCAACCTTAATGCTCACTTTACCACTGTTCCATGGCAACATATATGGTTGAATGTCCTTGAAAACGAGCCCCTTAACATATTAACCTTAAAGCTAATTTTACCACTGTTCCATGGCAACATATATGGTTGAATGTCTTTGAGAACAAGCCCCTTAACCACTTAAACTTAATGCTCACTTTACCACTGTTCCATGGCAACATATATGGTTGAATGTCCTTTAGAACGAGCACCTTAACCACTTAAAATTAATGCTCACTTTACCACTGTTCGATGGCAACATATATGGTCAAATTTCACTGAGAACGACCACCTTAACCACTTAACCTTAATGCTCACTTTACGACTGTTCCATTGTAACATATATGGTTGAATGTCCCTGAAAACGAGCCCCTTAACAACTTAACCTTAATGCTCACTTTACCACTGTTCTATGGCATCATATATGGTTGAATGTCCTTGAGAACGAGTTCCTTAACCACTTAACCTTAATGCTCACTTTACCACTGTTCCATGGCAACATATATGGTTGAATGTCCTTGAGAACGAGCCCCTTAACCACTTAACCCTAATGCACACTTTACCACTGTTCCATGGCAACATATATGGTTGAAAGTCCTTGAGAAACGAGTCCCTTAACCACTTAACCCTAATGCTCACTTTACCACTGTTCCATGGCAACATATATGGTTGAATGTGCTTGAGAACGAGCCCCATAACCATTTAACCCTAATGCTCACTTTACCACTGTTCCATGGCAACATATATGGTTGAATGTCCTTGAGAAACGAGTCCCTTAACCACTTAACCCTAATGCTCACTTTACCACTGTTCCATGGCAACATATATGGTTGAATGTCCTTGAGAACGCGCCCCTTAACCGATTAAACTTAATGCTCACTTTACCACTGTTCCATGGCAACATATATGGTTGAATTCCCTTGAAAACGAGCCCCTTAACCAATTAACCTTAAAGCTAATTTTACCACTGTTCCATGGCAACATGTATGGTTGAATGTCTTTGAGAACAAGCCCCTTAACCACTTAAACTTAATGCTCACTTTACCACTGTTCCATGGCAACATATATGGTTGAATGTCCTTGAGAACGAGCCCCATAACCACTTAACCTTAATGCTGACTTTACCACTGTTCCATGGCAACATTTATGGTTAAATGTCCTTGAGAAAGAGCCCCATAACCACTTAACCTTAATGCTCACTTTACCACTGTTCCATGGCAACATAAATGGTTGAATGTCCTTGAAAACGAGGCCCTTAACCACTCAACTTAATGCTCACTTTACCACTGTTCCATGGCAACATATATGGTTGAATGTCCTTGAGAACGAGCCTCTTAACCACTTAACCTTAATGCTCATTTATCACTGTTCCATGGCAACATACATGGTTGAATGTCCTTCAGAACGGGCCCCTTAATCACTTAACCTTAATGCTCATTTATCACTGTTCCATGGCAACATATATGGTTGAATGTCCTTCAGAACGGGCCCCTTAATCACTTAACCTTAAAGCTCACTTTACCCCTTTTTAAGGCAACATATATGGTTGAATGTCCTTGAGAACGAGAACCTTAACCACTTCACCTTAATGCTCACTTTACCATTGATCCATGGCAACATATATGGGTGAATGTCCTTGAGAACGAGCCCCTTAACCACTTAACCTTAATGCTCACTTTATTACTGTTCCATGGCAACATATATGGTTGAATGTCCTTGAGAGCAAGCCCCTTAACCACTTAACCTTAATGCTCACTTTACCACTGTTCCATGGCAACATATATGGTCGAATATCCTTAAGAACGAGCAACTTAACCACTTAACCTTAATGCTCACTTTACCACTATTCCATGGCAACATATATGGTTGAATGTCCTTGAGAACGAGCCCCTTAATCACTTAACCTTAATGCTCACTTTACCACTATTCCATGGCACCATATAAGGTTGAATGTCTTTGAGAACGAACCCCTTAACCACTTAACCTTAATGCTCACTTTACCACTGTTCCATGGCAACGTATATGGTTGAATGTCCTTGAGAACGAGCCCCTTCACAACTTAACCTTAATGTTCACTTTACCACTGTTCCATGGCAACATATATGGTTGAATGTCCTTCAGAACGGGCCCCTTAATCACTTAACCTTAAAGCTCACTTTACCCTTGTTTAAGGCAACATATATGGTTGAATGTCCTTGAGAACGAGAACCTTAACCACTTCACCTTAATGCTCACTTTACCATTGATCCATGGCAACATATATGGGTGAATGTCCTTGAGAACGAGCCCCTTAACCACTTAACCTTAATGCTCACTTTACCACTGTTCCATGGCAACATATATGGTTGAATGTCCTTAAGAAAAAGCCCCTTAACCACTTAACCTTAATGCTCACTTTACCACTGTTCCATGGCAACATATATGGTCGAATATCCTTAAGAACGAGCAACTTAACCACTTAACCTTAATGCTCACTTTACCAATATTCCATGGCAACATATATGGTTGAATGTCCTTGAGAACGAGCCCCTTAATCACTTAACCTTAATGCTCACTTTACCACTATTCCATGGCACCATATAAGGTTGAATGTCTTTGAGAACGAACCCCTTAACCACTTAACCTTAATGCTCACTTTACCACTGTTCCATGGCAACGTATATGGTTGAATGTCCTTGAGAACGAGCCCCTTCACGACTTAACCTTAATGTTCACTTTACCACTGTTCCATGGCAACATATATGGTCAAATGTCCTTGAGAACAAGCACCTTATCCACTTAACCTTAATGCTCATTTTACCACTGTTCTATGTCATCATATATGGTTGAACGTCCTTGAGAACGAGTTCCTTAACCACTTAACCTTAATGCTCACTTTACCACTAATTCATGGCATCATATATGGTTGAATGTCCTTGAGATCGCGCCCCTTAACCGATTAAACTTAATGCTCACTTTACCACTGTTCCATGGCAACATATATGGTTGAATGTCCTTGAGAACGAGCCCCTTAACCAATTAACCTTAAAGCTAATTTTACCACTGTTCCATGGCAACATATATGGTTGAATGTCCTTGAGAACGAGCCCCTTGACCACTCAACCTTAATGCTCACTTTACCACTGTTCCATGGCAACATATATGGTTGAATGTCCTTGAAAACGAGCCACTTAACATATTAACCTTAAAGCTAATTTTACCACTGTTCCATGGCAACATATATGGTTGAATGTCTTTGAGAACAAGCCCCTTAACCACTTAAACTTAATGCTCACTTTACCACTGTTCCATGGCAACATATATGGTTGAATGTCCTTGAGAACGAGCCCCATAACCACTTAACCTTAATGCTGACTTTACCACTGTTCCATGGCAACATTTATGGTTGAATGTCCTTGAGAAAGAGCCCTATTACCACTTAACCCTAATGCTCACTTTACCACTGTTCCATGGCAACATAAATGGTTGAATGTCCTTGAGAACGAGGCCCTTAACCACTTAACTTAATGCTCACTTTACCACTGTTCCATGGCAACATATATGGTTGAATGTCCTTGAGAACGAGCCTCTTAACCACTTAACCTTAATGCTCATTTATCACTGTTCCATGGCAACATATATGGTTGAATGTCCTTCAGAACGGGCCCCTTAATCACTTAACCTTAAAGCTCACTTTACCCCTGTTTAAGGCAACATATATGGTTGAATGTCCTTGAGAACGAGCCCCTTAACCACTTCACCTTAATGCTCACTTTACCACTGTTCCATGGCAACATATATAGGTGAATGTCCTTGAGAACGAGCCCCTTAACCACTTAACCTTAATGCTCACTTTACCACTGTTCCATGGCAACATATATGGTTGAATGTCCTTGAGAACGAGCCCCTTAACCACTTAACCTTAATGCTCACTTTACCACTGTTCCATGGCAACATATATGGTCGAATATCCTTAAGAACGAGCCTCTTAACCACTTAACCTTAATGCTCACATTACCACTGTTCCATGTTAAAAAATATGGTCGAATGTCTTTGAAAACGAGCCCGTTAACCACTTAACCTTAATGCTCACTTTACCACTGTTCCATGTCAACATATATGGTTGAATGTCCTTGAAAACGAGCCCCTTAACCACTTAACCTTAATGTTCACTTTACCACTATTCCATGGCAACATATATAGTCGAATGTCCTTGAGAACGAGCACCTTAACCACTTAACCTTAATGCTCATTCTACCACAGTTCCATGGCAACATATATGGTTGACGTTCCTTGAGAACGAGCCTCTTAACCACTTAACCTTAATGCTCACTTTACCACTGTTCCATGGCAACATATATGGTTGAATGTCCTTGAGAACGAGCACCCTAACCACTTAACCTTAATGCTCACTTCACCACTGTTTCATGGCAACATTTATGGTCGAATGTCCTTGAGAGAGAGCGCCTTAACCACTTAACCTTAATGCTCACTTTACCACTGTTCCATGGCAACATATATGGTTGAATGTCCTTGAGAACGAGCCCCTTAACCACTTAACCTTAATGCTCACTTTAACACTGTTCCATGGCAACATATATGGTCGAATGTCCTTGAGAACGAGCCCCTTAAGCAATTATCCTTAATGTTCACTTTACCACTGTTCCATGGCAACATATATGGTTGAATGTCCTTGAGAACGAGCACCTTAACCACTTAACCTTAATGCTCATTTTACTACAATTCCATGGCTATATATATGGTTGAATGTCCTTGAGAACGAGCCCCTTAACCACTTAACATTAATGCTCACTTTGCCACTGTTCCATGGCAACATATATGGTTGAATGTCCTTGAGAACGAGCCCCTTAACCACTTAACCATAACGCTCACTTTGCCACTGTTCCATGGCAACATATATGGTTGAATGTCCTTGAGAACGAGCACCTTAATCACTTAACCTTAATGCTCACTTTACCACTGTTCCATGGCAACATATATGGTTGAATGTCCTTGAGAACGAGCACCTTAACCACTTAACCTTAATGCTCACTTTACCACTGTTCCATGGCAACATATATGGCCGAATGTCCTTGAGAACGAGCATCTTAACCACTTAACCTTAATGCTCACTTTACGACTGTTCCATTGTAACATATATGGTTGAATGTCCTTGAGAACGAGTCCCCTAACCACTTAACCATAATGCTCATTTTACTACTTTTCCGTGGCAATATATATGGTTGAATGTCCTTGAGAACCAGCCCCTTAACCACTTAACCTTAATGCTCACTTCGCCACTGTTCCATGGCAACATATATGGATGAATGTCCTTGAGAACGAGCCCCTTAACCACTTAGACATCATGCTCACTTTACCACTAATCCATGGCAACATATATGGTTGAATGTCCTTGAGAACGAGGACCTTAACCACTTAACCTTAATGCTCACTTTACCACTGTTCCATGGCAACATTCATGGTCGATTGTCCTCGAGAACGAGCCCCTCAACCACTTAACCTTAATGTTCACTTTACCAATGTTCCATGGCAATATATTTGGTTGAATGTCCTTGAGAACGAGCACCTTATTAACTTAACCTTAATGCTCACTCTACCACTGTTCCATGGCAAAATATATGGTTGAGTTTCCTTGAGAACGAGCCCCTTAACCACTTAACCTAAATGCTCACTTTACCACTGTTCCATGGCAACATATATGGTTGAATGTCCTTGAGAACGAGCACCCTAACCACTTAACCTTAATGCTCACTTCACCACTGTTTCATGGCAACATATATGGTCGAATGTCCTTGAGAGAGAGCCCCTTAACCACTTAACCTTAATGCTCACTTTACCACTGTTCCATGGCAACATATATGGTTGAATGTCCTTGAGAACGAGCCCCTTAACCACTTAACCTTAATGCTCACTTTAACACTGTTCCATGGCAACATATATGGTCGAATGTCCTTGAGAACGAGCCCCTTAAGCAATTATCCTTAATGTTCACTTTACCACTGTTCCATGGCAACATATATGGTTGAATGTCCTTGAGAACGAGCACCTTAACCACTTAACCTTAATGCTCATTTTACTACAATTCCATGGTAATATATATGGTTGAATGTCCTTAAGAACGAGCCCCTTAACCACTTAACATTAATGCTCACTTTGCCACTGTTCCATGGCAACATATATGGTTGAATGTCCTTGAGAACGAGCCCCTTAACCACTTAACCATAACGCTCACTTTGCCACTGTTCCATGGCAACATATATGGTTGAATGTCCTTGAGAACGAGCACCTTAATCACTTAACCTTAATGCTCACTTTACCACTGTTCCATGGCAACATATATGGTTGAATGTCCTTGAGAACGAGCACCTTAACCACTTAACCTTAATGCTCACTTTACCACTGTTCCATGGCAACATATATGGCCGAATGTCCTTGAGAACGAGCATCTTAACCACTTAACCTTAATGCTCACTTTACGACTGTTCCATTGTAACATATATGGTTGAATGTCCTTGAGAACGAGTCCCCTAACCACTTAACCATAATGCTCATTTTACTACTATTCCGTGGCAATATATATGGTTGAATGTCCTTGAGAACCAGCCCCTTAACCACTTAACCTTAATGCTCACTTCGCCACTGTTCCATGGCAACATATATGGATGAATGTCCTTGAGAACGAGCCCCTTAACCACTTAGACATCATGCTCACTTTACCACTAATCCATGGCAACATATATGGTTGAATGTCCTTGAGAACGAGGACCTTAACCACTTAACCTTAATGCTCACTTTACCACTGTTCCATGGCAACATTCATGGTCGATTGTCCTCGAGAACGAGCCCCTCAACCACTTAACCTTAATGTTCACTTTACCAATGTTCCATGGCAATATATTTGGTTGAATGTCCTTGAGAACGAGCACCTTATTAACTTAACCTTAATGCTCACTCTACCACTGTTCCATGGCAAAATATATGGTTGAGTTTCCTTGAGAACGAGCCCCTTAACCACTTAACCTAAATGCTCACTTTACCACTGTTCCATGGCAACATATATGGTCAAATGACCTTGAGAACAAGCGCTTTATCCACTTAACCTCAATGCTCATTCTACCACAGTTCCATGGCAACATATATGGTTGAATTTCCTTGAGATCGCGCCCCTTAACCGATTAAACTTAATGCTCACTTTACCACTGTTCCATGGCAACATATATTGTTGAATGTCCTTGAGAACGAGCCCCTTAACCAATTAACCTAAATGCTCACTTTACCACTGTTCCATGGCAACATATATGGTCAAATGTCCTTGAGAACAAGCACCTTATCCACTTAACCTTAATGCTCATATTACCACTGTTCCATGGTAACATATATGGTTGAATGTCCTTGAGATCGCGCCCCTTAACCGATTAAACTTAATGCTCACTTTACCACTGTTCCATGGCAACATATATTGTTGAATGTCCTTGAGAACTAGCCCCTTAACCAATTAACCTTAAAGCTAATTTTACCACTGTTCCATGGCAACATATATGGTTGAATGTCCTTGAGAACGAGTTCCTTAACCACTTAACCTTAATGCTCACTTTACCACTGTTCCATGGCAGCATATATGGTTGAATGTCCTTGAGAACGAGCCCCTTAACCACTTAACCATAATGCTCACTTTACCACTAATCCATGGCAACATATATGGTTGAATGTCCTTGAGAACGAGCACTTTAACCACTTAACCTTAACGCTCACTTTACCACTGTTCCATTGCAACATATATGGTCGAATGTCCTTTAGAACGAGCACCTTAACCACTTAAAATTAATGCTCACTTTACCACTGTTCGATGTCCACATATATGGTCAAATTTCACTGAGAACGACCACCTTAACCACTTAACCTTAATGCTCACTTTACGACTGTTCCATTGTAACATATATGGTTGAATGTCCCTGAAAACGAGCCCCTTAACAACTTAACCTTAATGCTCACTTTACCACTGTTCTATGGCATCATATATGGTTGAATGTCCTTGAGAACGAGTTCCTTAACCACTTAACCTTAATGCTCACTTTACCACTGTTCCATGGCAACATATATGGTTGAATGTCCTTGAGAACGAGCCCCTTAACCACTTAACCCTAATGCACACTTTACCACTGTTCCATGGCAACATATATGGTTGAAAGTCCTTGAGAAACGAGTCCCTTAACCACTTAACCCTAATGCTCACTTTACCACTGTTCCATGGCAACATATATGGTTGAATGTGCTTAAGAACGAGCCCCATAACCATTTAACCCTAATGCTCACTTTACCACTGTTCCATGGCAACATATATGGTTGAATGTCCTTGAGAAACGAGTCCCTTAACCACTTAACCCTAATGCTCACTTTACCACTGTTCCATGGCAACATATATGGTTGAATGTCCTTGAGAACGCGCCCCTTAACCGATTAAACTTAATGCTCACTTTACCACTGTTCCATGGCAACATATATGGTTGAATGTCCTTGAAAACGAGCCCCTTAACCAATTAACCTTAAAGCTAATTTTACCACTGTTCCATGGAAACATGTATGGTTGAATGTCTTTGAGAACAAGCCCCTTAACCACTTAAACTTAATGCTCACTTTACCACTGTTCCATGGCAACATATATGGTTGAATGTCCTTGAGAACGAGCCCCATAACCACTTAACCTTAATGCTGACTTTACCACTGTTCCATGGCAACATTTATGGTTAAATGTCCTTGAGAAAGAGCCCCATAACCACTTAACCTTAATGCTCACTTTACCACTGTTCCATGGCAACATAAATGGTTGAATGTCCTTGAAAACGAGGCCCTTAACCACTCAACTTAATGCTCACTTTACCACTGTTCCATGGCAACATATATGGTTGAATGTCCTTGAGAACGAGCCTCTTAACCACTTAACCTTAATGCTCATTTATCACTGTTCCATGGCAACATACATGGTTGAATGTCCTTCAGAACGGGCCCCTTAATCACTTAACCTTAATGCTCATTTATCACTGTTCCATGGCAACATATATGGTTGAATGTCCTTCAGAACGGGCCCCTTAATCACTTAACCTTAAAGCTCACTTTACCCCTTTTTAAGGCAACATATATGGTTGAATGTCCTTGAGAACGAGAACCTTAACCACTTCACCTTAATGCTCACTTTACCATTGATCCATGGCAACATATATGGGTGAATGTCCTTGAGAACGAGCCCCTTAACCACTTAACCTTAATGCTCACTTTACCACTGTTCCATGGCAACATATATGGTTGAATGTCCTTGAGAACAAGCCCCTTAACCACTTAACCTTAATGCTCACTTTACCACTGTTCCATGGCAACATATATGGTCGAATATCCTTAAGAACGAGCAACTTAACCACTTAACCTTAATGCTCACTTTACCACTATTCCATGGCAACATATATGGTTGAATGTCCTTGAGAACGAGCCCCTTAATCACTTAACCTTAATGCTCACTTTACCACTATTCCATGGCACCATATAAGGTTGAATGTCTTTGAGAACGAACCCCTTAACCACTTAACCTTAATGCTCACTTTACCACTGTTCCATGGCAACGTATATGGTTGAATGTCCTTGAGAACGAGCCCCTTCACAACTTAACCTTAATGTTCACTTTACCACTGTTCCATGGCAACATATATGGTTGAATGTCCTTCAGAACGGGCCCCTTAATCACTTAACCTTAAAGCTCACTTTACCCCTGTTTAAGGCAACATATATTGTTGAATGTCCTTGAGAACGAGAACCTTAACCACTTCACCTTAATGCTCACTTTACCACTGTTCCATGGCAACATATATGGTTGAATGTCCTTAAGAAAAAGCCCCTTAACCACTTAACCTTAATGCTCACTTTACCACTGTTCCATGGCAACATATATGGTCGAATATCCTTAAGAACGAGCAACTTAACCACTTAACCTTAATGCTCACTTCGCCACTGTTCCATGGCAACATATATGGATGAATGTCCTTGAGAACGAGCCCCTTAACCACTTAGACATCATGCTCACTTTACCACTAATCCATGGCAACATATATGGTTGAATGTCCTTGAGAACGAGGACCTTAACCACTTAACCTTAATGCTCACTTTACCACTGTTCCATGGCAACATTCATGGTCGATTGTCCTCGAGAACGAGCCCCTCAACCACTTAACCTTAATGTTCACTTTACCAATGTTCCATGGCAATATATTTGGTTGAATGTCCTTGAGAACGAGCACCTTATTAACTTAACCTTAATGCTCACTCTACCACTGTTCCATGGCAAAATATATGGTTGAGTTTCCTTGAGAACGAGCCCCTTAACCACTTAACCTAAATGCTCACTTTACCACTGTTCCATGGCAACATATATGGTTGAATGTCCTTGAGAACGAGCACCCTAACCACTTAACCTTAATGCTCACTTCACCACTGTTTCATGGCAACATATATGGTCGAATGTCCTTGAGAGAGAGCCCCTTAACCACTTAACCTTAATGCTCACTTTACCACTGTTCCATGGCAACATATATGGTTGAATGTCCTTGAGAACGAGCCCCTTAACCACTTAACCTTAATGCTCACTTTAACACTGTTCCATGGCAACATATATGGTCGAATGTCCTTGAGAACGAGCCCCTTAAGCAATTATCCTTAATGTTCACTTTACCACTGTTCCATGGCAACATATATGGTTGAATGTCCTTGAGAACGAGCACCTTAACCACTTAACCTTAATGCTCATTTTACTACAATTCCATGGTAATATATATGGTTGAATGTCCTTAAGAACGAGCCCCTTAACCACTTAACATTAATGCTCACTTTGCCACTGTTCCATGGCAACATATATGGTTGAATGTCCTTGAGAACGAGCCCCTTAACCACTTAACCATAACGCTCACTTTGCCACTGTTCCATGGCAACATATATGGTTGAATGTCCTTGAGAACGAGCACCTTAATCACTTAACCTTAATGCTCACTTTACCACTGTTCCATGGCAACATATATGGTTGAATGTCCTTGAGAACGAGCACCTTAACCACTTAACCTTAATGCTCACTTTACCACTGTTCCATGGCAACATATATGGCCGAATGTCCTTGAGAACGAGCATCTTAACCACTTAACCTTAATGCTCACTTTACGACTGTTCCATTGTAACATATATGGTTGAATGTCCTTGAGAACGAGTCCCCTAACCACTTAACCATAATGCTCATTTTACTACTATTCCGTGGCAATATATATGGTTGAATGTCCTTGAGAACCAGCCCCTTAACCACTTAACCTTAATGCTCACTTCGCCACTGTTCCATGGCAACATATATGGATGAATGTCCTTGAGAACGAGCCCCTTAACCACTTAGACATCATGCTCACTTTACCACTAATCCATGGCAACATATATGGTTGAATGTCCTTGAGAACGAGGACCTTAACCACTTAACCTTAATGCTCACTTTACCACTGTTCCATGGCAACATTCATGGTCGATTGTCCTCGAGAACGAGCCCCTCAACCACTTAACCTTAATGTTCACTTTACCAATGTTCCATGGCAATATATTTGGTTGAATGTCCTTGAGAACGAGCACCTTATTAACTTAACCTTAATGCTCACTCTACCACTGTTCCATGGCAAAATATATGGTTGAGTTTCCTTGAGAACGAGCCCCTTAACCACTTAACCTAAATGCTCACTTTACCACTGTTCCATGGCAACATATATGGTCAAATGACCTTGAGAACAAGCGCTTTATCCACTTAACCTCAATGCTCATTCTACCACAGTTCCATGGCAACATATATGGTTGAATTTCCTTGAGATCGCGCCCCTTAACCGATTAAACTTAATGCTCACTTTACCACTGTTCCATGGCAACATATATTGTTGAATGTCCTTGAGAACGAGCCCCTTAACCAATTAACCTAAATGCTCACTTTACCACTGTTCCATGGCAACATATATGGTCAAATGTCCTTGAGAACAAGCACCTTATCCACTTAACCTTAATGCTCATATTACCACTGTTCCATGGTAACATATATGGTTGAATGTCCTTGAGATCGCGCCCCTTAACCGATTAAACTTAATGCTCACTTTACCACTGTTCCATGGCAACATATATTGTTGAATGTCCTTGAGAACTAGCCCCTTAACCAATTAACCTTAAAGCTAATTTTACCACTGTTCCATGGCAACATATATGGTTGAATGTCCTTGAGAACGAGTTCCTTAACCACTTAACCTTAATGCTCACTTTACCACTGTTCCATGGCAGCATATATGGTTGAATGTCCTTGAGAACGAGCCCCTTAACCACTTAACCATAATGCTCACTTTACCACTAATCCATGGCAACATATATGGTTGAATGTCCTTGAGAACGAGCACTTTAACCACTTAACCTTAACGCTCACTTTACCACTGTTCCATTGCAACATATATGGTCGAATGTCCTTTAGAACGAGCACCTTAACCACTTAAAATTAATGCTCACTTTACCACTGTTCGATGTCCACATATATGGTCAAATTTCACTGAGAACGACCACCTTAACCACTTAACCTTAATGCTCACTTTACGACTGTTCCATTGTAACATATATGGTTGAATGTCCCTGAAAACGAGCCCCTTAACAACTTAACCTTAATGCTCACTTTACCACTGTTCTATGGCATCATATATGGTTGAATGTCCTTGAGAACGAGTTCCTTAACCACTTAACCTTAATGCTCACTTTACCACTGTTCCATGGCAACATATATGGTTGAATGTCCTTGAGAACGAGCCCCTTAACCACTTAACCCTAATGCACACTTTACCACTGTTCCATGGCAACATATATGGTTGAAAGTCCTTGAGAAACGAGTCCCTTAACCACTTAACCCTAATGCTCACTTTACCACTGTTCCATGGCAACATATATGGTTGAATGTGCTTAAGAACGAGCCCCATAACCATTTAACCCTAATGCTCACTTTACCACTGTTCCATGGCAACATATATGGTTGAATGTCCTTGAGAAACGAGTCCCTTAACCACTTAACCCTAATGCTCACTTTACCACTGTTCCATGGCAACATATATGGTTGAATGTCCTTGAGAACGCGCCCCTTAACCGATTAAACTTAATGCTCACTTTACCACTGTTCCATGGCAACATATATGGTTGAATGTCCTTGAAAACGAGCCCCTTAACCAATTAACCTTAAAGCTAATTTTACCACTGTTCCATGGAAACATGTATGGTTGAATGTCTTTGAGAACAAGCCCCTTAACCACTTAAACTTAATGCTCACTTTACCACTGTTCCATGGCAACATATATGGTTGAATGTCCTTGAGAACGAGCCCCATAACCACTTAACCTTAATGCTGACTTTACCACTGTTCCATGGCAACATTTATGGTTAAATGTCCTTGAGAAAGAGCCCCATAACCACTTAACCTTAATGCTCACTTTACCACTGTTCCATGGCAACATAAATGGTTGAATGTCCTTGAAAACGAGGCCCTTAACCACTCAACTTAATGCTCACTTTACCACTGTTCCATGGCAACATATATGGTTGAATGTCCTTGAGAACGAGCCTCTTAACCACTTAACCTTAATGCTCATTTATCACTGTTCCATGGCAACATACATGGTTGAATGTCCTTCAGAACGGGCCCCTTAATCACTTAACCTTAATGCTCATTTATCACTGTTCCATGGCAACATATATGGTTGAATGTCCTTCAGAACGGGCCCCTTAATCACTTAACCTTAAAGCTCACTTTACCCCTTTTTAAGGCAACATATATGGTTGAATGTCCTTGAGAACGAGAACCTTAACCACTTCACCTTAATGCTCACTTTACCATTGATCCATGGCAACATATATGGGTGAATGTCCTTGAGAACGAGCCCCTTAACCACTTAACCTTAATGCTCACTTTACCACTGTTCCATGGCAACATATATGGTTGAATGTCCTTGAGAACAAGCCCCTTAACCACTTAACCTTAATGCTCACTTTACCACTGTTCCATGGCAACATATATGGTCGAATATCCTTAAGAACGAGCAACTTAACCACTTAACCTTAATGCTCACTTTACCACTATTCCATGGCAACATATATGGTTGAATGTCCTTGAGAACGAGCCCCTTAATCACTTAACCTTAATGCTCACTTTACCACTATTCCATGGCACCATATAAGGTTGAATGTCTTTGAGAACGAACCCCTTAACCACTTAACCTTAATGCTCACTTTACCACTGTTCCATGGCAACGTATATGGTTGAATGTCCTTGAGAACGAGCCCCTTCACAACTTAACCTTAATGTTCACTTTACCACTGTTCCATGGCAACATATATGGTTGAATGTCCTTCAGAACGGGCCCCTTAATCACTTAACCTTAAAGCTCACTTTACCCCTGTTTAAGGCAACATATATTGTTGAATGTCCTTGAGAACGAGAACCTTAACCACTTCACCTTAATGCTCACTTTACCACTGTTCCATGGCAACATATATGGTTGAATGTCCTTAAGAAAAAGCCCCTTAACCACTTAACCTTAATGCTCACTTTACCACTGTTCCATGGCAACATATATGGTCGAATATCCTTAAGAACGAGCAACTTAACCACTTAACCTTAATGCTCACTTTACCAATATTCCATGGCAACATATATGGTTGAATGTCCTTGAGAACGAGCCCCTTAATCACTTAACCTTAATGCTCACTTTACCACTATTCCATGGCACCATATAAGGTTGAATGTCTTTGAGAACGAACCCCTTAACCACTTAACCTTAATGCTCACTTTACCACTGTTCCATGGCAACGTATATGGTTGAATGTCCTTGAGAACGAGCCCCTTCACAACTTAACCTTAATGTTCACTTTACCACTGTTCCATGGCAACATATATGGTCAAATGTCCTTGAGAACAAGCACCTTATCCACTTAACCTTAATGCTCATTTTACCACTGTTCTATGTCATCATATATGGTTGAACGTCCTTGAGAACGAGTTCCTTAACCACTTAACCTTAATGCTCACTTTACCACTAATTCATGGCATCATATATGGTTGAATGTCCTTGAGATCGCGCCCCTTAACCGATTAAACTTAATGCTCACTTTACCACTGTTCCATGGCAACATATATGGTTGAATGTCCTTGAGAACGAGCCCCTTAACTAATTAACCTTAAAGCTAATTTTACCACTGTTCCATGGCAACATATATGGTTGAATGTCCTTGAGAACGAGCCCCTTGACCACTCAACCTTAATGCTCACTTTACCACTGTTCCATGGCAACATATATGGTTGAATGTCCTTGAAAACGAGCCACTTAACATATTAACCTTAAAGCTAATTTTACCACTGTTCCATGGCAACATATATGGTTGAATGTCTTTGAGAACAAGCCCCTTAACCACTTAAACTTAATGCTCACTTTACCACTGTTCCATGGCAACATATATGGTTGAATGTCCTTGAGAACGAGCCCCATAACCACTTAACCTTAATGCTGACTTTACCACTGTTCCATGGCAACATTTATGGTTGAATGTCCTTGAGAAAGAGCCCTATTACCACTTAACTTAATGCTCACTTTACCACTGTTCCATGGCAACATATATGGTTGAATGTCCTTGAGAACGAGCCTCTTAACCACTTAACCTTAATGCTCATTTATCACTGTTCCATGGTAACATATATGGTTGAATGTCCTTCAGAACGGGCCCCTTCATCACTTAACCTTAAAGCTCACTTTACCCCTGTTTAAGGCAACATATATGGTTGAATGTCCTTGAGAACGAGCCCCTTAACCACTTCACCTTAATGCTCACTTTACCACTGTTCCATGGCAACATATATGGTCGAATATCCTTAAGAACGAGCCTCTTAACCACTTAACCTTAATGCTCACATTACCACTGTTCCATGTTAAAAAATATGGTCGAATGTCTTTGAAAACGAGCCCGTTAACCACTTAACCTTAATGCTCACTTTACCACTGTTCCATGTCAACATATATGGTTGAATGTCCTTGAAAACGAGCCCCTTAACCACTTAACCTTAATGCTCACTTTACCACTATTCCATGGCAACATATATAGTCGAATGTCCTTGAGAACGAGCACCTTAACCACTTAACCTTAATGCTCATTCTACCACAGTTCCATGGCAACATATATGGTTGACGTTCCTTGAGAACGAGCCTCTTAACCACTTAACCTTAATGCTCACTTTACCACTGTTCCATGGCAACATATATGGTTGAATGTCCTTGAGAACGAGCACCCTAACCACTTAACCTTAATGCTCACTTCACCACTGTTTCATGGCAACATATATGGTCGAATGTCCTTGAGAGAGAGCCCCTTAACCACTTAACCTTAATGCTCACTTTAACACTGTTCCATGGCAACATATATGGTCGAATGTCCTTGAGAACGAGCCCCTTAAGCAATTATCCTTAATGTTCACTTTACCACTGTTCCATGGCAACATATATGGTTGAATGTCCTTGAGAACGAGCACCTTAACCACTTAACCTTAATGCTCATTTTACTACAATTCCATGGCAATATATATGGTTGAATGTCCTTGAGAACGAGCCCCTTAACCACTTAACATTAATGCTCACTTTGCCACTGTTCCATGGCAACATATATGGTTGAATGTCCTTGAGAACGAGCCCCTTAACCACTTAACCATAACGCTCACTTTGCTACTGTTCCATGGCAACATATATGGTTGAATGTCCTTGAGAACGAGCCCCTTAACCACTTAACAATAATGCTCACTTTACCACTAATCCATGGCAACATATATGGTTGAATGTCCTTGAGAACGAGCACCTTAATCACTTAACCTTAATGCTCACTTTACCACTGTTCCATGGCAACATATATGGTTGAATGTCCTTGAGAACGAGCACCTTAACCACTTAACCTTAATGCTCACTTTACCACTGTTCCATGGCAACATATATGGCCGAATGTCCTTGAGAACGAGCATCTTAACCACTTAACCTTAATGCTCACTTTACGACTGTTCCATTGTAACATATATGGTTGAATGTCCTTGAGAACGAGTCCCCTAACCACTTAACCATAATGCTCATTTTACTACTATTCCGTGGCAATATATATGGTTGAATGTCCTTGAGAACCAGCCCCTTAACCACTTAACCTTAATGCTCACTTCGCCACTGTTCCATGGCAACATATATGGATGAATGTCCTTGAGAACGAGCCCCTTAACCACTTAGACATCATGCTCACTTTACCACTAATCCATGGCAACATATATGGTTGAATGTCCTTGAGAACAAGGACCTTAACCACTTAACCTTAATGCTCACTTTACCACTGTTCCATGGCAACATACATGGTCGATTGTCCTCGAGAACGAGCCCCTCAACCACTTAACCTTAATGTTCACTTTACCAATGTTCCATGGCAATATATTTGGTTGAATGTCCTTGAGAACGAGCACCTTAATAACTTAACCTTAATGCTCACTCTACCATTGTTCCATGGCAAAATATATGGTTGAGTTTCCTTGAGAACGAGCCCCTTAACCACTTAACCTAAATGCTCACTTTACCACTGTTCCATGGCAACATATATGGTCAAATGACCTTGAGAACAAGCGCTTTATCCACTTAACCTCAATGCTCATTCTACCACAGTTCCATGGCAACATATATGGTTGAATTTCCTTAAGAACGAGCCCCTTAACCACTTAACCTTAATGCTCACTTTACCACTGTTCCATGGCAACATATATGGTTGAATGTCCTTGAGAACCCGCACCTTAACCACTTAACCTTAATGCTCACTTTACCACTGTTCCATGGCAACATATATAGTTTAATGTCCTTGAGAACGATCCCCTTAACCTCTTAACCTTAATGCTCACTATACCGTTGTTCCATGGCAACATGTATGTTTGAATGTGCCTAAGAACGATCCCCTTAACCACTTAACCTTAATGCTCAATTTACCACTGTTCCATGGCAACATATAAGGTTGAATGTGCTTAAGAACGAGCACCTAAACCACTTAACCTTAATGCTCATTTTACCACTGTTCAATGGCAACATATACGGTTGGATGTCCTTGAGAACGAGCCCCTTAACCACTTAATAATAATGCTCACTTTACCACTGTTCCATTGCAACATATATAGGTGAATATCCTTGAGAACGAGCCCCTTAACCACTTAACCTCAATGCTCACTTTACCACTGTTCCATAGCAACATATATGGTTGAATGTCCTTGAGCACAAGCCCCTTAACCACTTAAACTTAATGCTCACATTACCACTGTTCCATGGCAACATATATGGTCGAATATCTTTGAGAACGAGCCCCTTAACCACTTAACCTTAATGCTCACTTTATTACTGTTCCATGGGAACAAATATGGTGGAATGTCCTTGAAAACGAGACCCTTAACCACTTAACCTTAATGCTCACTTTACCACTGTTCCATGTCAACATATATGGTTGAATGTCCTTGAGAACGAGCCCCTTAACCACTTAACCTAATGCCCACTTTACCACTGTTCCATGGCAACATATATGGTTGAATGTCCTTGAAAACGAGCCCCTTAACCACTTAACCTTAATGCTGACTTGACTACTATTCCATTGCAACATATATGGTTGAATGTCTTTGAGAACGAGCCCCTTAGCCACTTAACCTTAATGCTCACTTTACCACTGTTCCATGGCAACATATATGGTTGAATGTCCTTGAGAACGAGCCCCTTAACCACTTAACCTTAATGCTCACTTTACCACTGTTTAATGGCAACATATATGGTAGAATGTCCTTGAGAACGAGCACCCTAACCACTTAACCTTAATGCTCACTTTACCACTGTTCCATGGCAACATATATGGTTTAATGTGCTTGAGAACGAGCCTCTTAACCACTTAACCTTAATGCTCATTTTACTACTATTCCATGGCAATATATATTGTTGAATGTCCTTGAGAACGAGCCCCTTAACCACTTAACCATAATGCTCACTTTGCCACTGTTCCATGGCAACATATATGGTTGAATGTCCTTGAGAACGAGCTCCTTAACCACTTAACCATAATGCCAACTTTACCACTAATCCATGGCAACATATATGGTTGAATGTCCTCTAGAACGAGCCTCTTAACCACTTAACCTTAATGCTCACTTTACCACTGTTCCATGGCAACATATATGGTTGAATGTCTTTGAGAACGAGCACCTTAACCACTTAACCTTAATGCTCACTTTACCACTGTTCCATATCAACATATATGGTCGAATGTCCTTGAGAACGAGCATCTTAACCACTTAACCTTAATGCTCACTTTACGACTGTTCCATTGTAACATATATGGTTGAATGTCCTTGAGAACGAGTCCCCTAACCTCTTAACCATAATGCTCATTTTACTACTATTCCGTGGCAATATATATTATTGAATGTCCTTGAGAACGAGGCCCTTAACCACTTAACCTTATTGCTCACTCTACCACAGTTCCATGGCAACATATATGGTCGAATAACCTTGAGAACGAGCATCTTAACCACTTAACCTTAATGCTCACTTTGCCACTGTTCCATGGCAACATATATGGTTGAATGTCCTTGAGAACGAGCCCCTTAACCACTTAACCATAATGCTCACGTTACCACTAATCCATGGCAACATATATGGTTGAATGTCCTTGAGAACACGTACCTTAACCACTTAACCTTAATGCTCACTTTACCACTGTTCCATGGCAACATATATGGTTGACTTTCCTTGAGAACGAGCCCCTTAACCACTTAACCTTAATGCTCACTTTACCACTGTTCCATGGCAACATATATGGTTGAATGTCCTTGAGAACGAGCCCCTTACATCTTAACCTAAATGCTCACTTTACCACTGTTCCATGGCAACATATATGTTTGAATGTCCTTGAGAACAAGCCCCTTAACCACTTAACCTTAATAGTCACTTTATTACTGTTCCATGGCACTATATACCGTCGAATGTACTTCAGAACGAGCACCTTAAACTCTTAACATTAATGCTCACTTTACCACTGTTTCATGGCAACATATATGGTCGAATGTCCTTGAGAGAGAGCCCCTTAACCACTTAACCTTAATGCTCACTTTACCTCTGATCCTTGGCAACATATATGGTTGAATGTCCTTGAGAACGAGCCCCTTAACCACTTAACCTTAATGCTCACTTTACCACTGTTCCATGGCAACATATATGGTCGAATGTCCTTGAGAACGAGCCGCTTAAGCAATTATCCTTAATGTTCACTTTACCACTGTTCCATGGCAACATATATGGTTGAATGTCCTTGAGAACAAGCCCCTTAACCACTTAACCTTATTGCTCACTTTACCACTGTTCCATTGCAACATATATGGTTTAATGTGCTTAAAAACGAGCCCCTTAACCACTTAACCTTAATGCTCATTTTACTACAATTCCATGGCAATATATATGGTTGAATGTCCTTGAGAACGACCCCTTAACCACTTAACCTTAATGCTCACTTTGCCACTGTTCCATGGCAACATATATGGTTGAATGTCCTTGAGAACGAGCAACTTAACCACTTAACCATAATGCTCACTTTGCCACTGTTCCATGGCAACATATATATTTGAATGTCGTTGAGAACGAGCCCCTTAACCACTTAACCATAATGCTTATTTTACCACTAATCAATGGCAACATATATGGTTGAATGTCCTTGAGAACGAGCACCTTAACCACTTAACCTTAATGCCCACCTTACCACTGTTCCATGGCAACATATATGGTTGAATGTCCTTGAGAACGAGCACCTTAACCACTTAACCTTAATGCTTACTTTGGCACTGTTCCATGGCAACATATATGGTCGAATGTCCTTGAGAACAAGCATCTTAACCACTTAACCTTAATGCTCACTTTACGACTGTTCCATTGTAACATATATGGTTGAATGTCCTTGAGAACGATCCCCCTAACCACTTAACCATAATGCTCATTTTATTACTATTCCGTGGCAATATATATGGTTGAATGTCCTTGAGAACGAGCCCCTTAACCACTTAACCTTAATGCTCACTTTACCACTGTTCCATGGCAACATATATGGATGAATGTCCTTGAGAACGAGCCCCTTAACCACTTAACCTTAATGCTCACTTTACCACTGTTACATGGCAACATACATGGTCGAATGTCCTCGAGAACAAGCGCCTTATCCACTTAACCTCAATGCTCATTCTACCACAGTTCCATGGCAACATATATAGTTGAATTTCCTTAAGAACGACCCCTTAACCACTTAACCTTAATGCTCACTTTACCACTGTTCCATGGCAACATATATGGTCAAATGTCCTTGAGAACAAGCGCCTTATCCACTTAACCTCAATGCTCATTCTACCACAGTTCCATGGCAACATATATGGTTGAATTTCCTTAAGAACGAGCCCCTTAACCACTTAACCTTAATGCTCACCATACCACTGTTCCATGGCAATATATATGGTTGAATGTCCTTGAGAACGAGCCCCTTAACCACTTAACCTTAATGCTCATTTTACAATTGTTCCATGGCAACATATATGGTCGAATGTCATTGAGAACGAGCCCCTTTACCACTTAACCATAATGCTCACTTTACCACTGTTCCATGGCAACATATATAGTTGAATGCCCTTGAGAACGATCCCCTTAACCTCTTAACCTTAATGCTCACTATACCGTTGTTCCATGGCAACATATAATGTTGAATGTGCTTAAGAACGAGCACCTTAACCACTTAACCCTAATGCTCACTTTACCACTGTTCCATGGAAACATATATGGTCGAATGTCCTTGAGAACGAGCATCTTAACCACTTAACCTTAATGCTCACTTTACGACTGTTCCATTGTAACATATATGGTTGAATGTCCTTGAGAACGATCCCCCTAACCACTTAACCATAATGCTCATTTTATTACTATTCCGTGGCAATATATATGGTTGAATGTCCTTTAGAACGAGCCCCTTAACCACTTAACCTTAATGCTCACTTTACCACTGTTCCATGGCAACATATATGGATGAATGTCCTTGAGAACGAGCCCCTTAACCACTTAACCATCATGCTCACTTTACCACTAATCCATGGAAACATATATGGTTGAATGTCCTTGAGAACGAGCCCCTTAACCACTTAACCTTAATGCTCATTTTACAATTGTTCCATGGTAACATATATGGTCGAATGTCATTGAGAACGAGCCCCTTTACCACTTAACCCTAATGCTTACTTTACCACTGTTACATGGCAACATACATGGTCGAATGTCCTCGAGAACAAGCGCCTTATCCACTTAACCTCAATGCTCATTCTACCACAGTTCCATGGCAACATATATGGTTGAATTTCTTTAAGAACGAGCCCCTTAACCACTTAACCCTAATGCTCACTTTACCACTGTTCCATGGCAACATATATGGTCAAATGTCCTTGAGAACAAGCGCCTTATCCACTTAACCTCAATGCTCATTCTACCACAGTTCCATGGCAACATATATGGTTGAATTTCCTTAAGAAAGAGCCCCTTAACCACTTAACCTTATTGCTCACTCTACCACAGTTCCATGGCAACATATATGGTCGAATAACCTTGAGAACGAGCATCTTAACCACTTAACCTTAATGCTCACTTTGCCACTGTTCCATGGCAACATATATGGTTGAATGTCCTTGAGAACGAGCCCCTTAACCACTTAACCATAATGCTCACGTTACCACTAATCCATGGCAACATATCTGGTTGAATGTCCTTGAGAACGAGTACCTTAACCACTTAACCTTAATGCTCACTTTACCACTGTTCCATGGCAACATATATGGTTGACTTTCCTTGAGAACGAGCCCCTTAAACACTTAACCTTCATTCTCACTTTACCACTGTTCCATGGCAACATATATGGTTGAATGTCCTTGAGAACGAGCCCCTTACATCTTAACCTAAATGCTCACTTTACCACTGTTCCATGGCAACATATATGGTTGAATGTCCTTGAGAACAAGCCCCTTAACCACTTAACCTTAATAGTCACTTTATTACTGTTCCATGGCAACATATACCGTCGAATGTACTTGAGAACGAGCACCTTAAACTCTTAACATTAATGCTCACTTTACCACTGTTTCATGGCAACATATATGGTCGAATGTCCTTGAGAGAGAGCCCATTAACCACTTAACCTTAATGCTCACTTTACCTCTGATCCTTGGCAACATATATGGTTGAATGTCCTTGAGAACGAGCCCCTTAACCACTTAACCTTAATGCTCACTTTACCACTGTTCCATGGCAACATATATGGTCGAATGTCCTTGAGAACGAGCCGCTTAAGCAATTATCCTTAATGTTCACTTTACCACTGTTCCATGGCAACATATATGGTTGAATGTCCTTGAGAACAAGCCCCTTAACCACTTAACCTTATTGCTCACTTTACCACTGTTCCATTGCAACATATATGGTTTAATGTGCTTGAGAACGAGCCCCTTAACCACTTAACCTTAATGCTCATTTTACTACAATTCCATGGCAATATATATGGTTGAATGTCCTTGAGAACGAGCCCCTTAACCACTTAACCTTAATGCTCACTTTGCCACTGTTCCATGGCAACATATATGGTTGAATGTCCTTGAGAACGAGCAACTTAACCACTTAACCATAATGCTCACTTTGCCACTGTTCCATGGCAACATATATATTTGAATGTCGTTGAGAACGAGCCCCTTAACCACTTAACCATAATGCTCACTTTACCACTAATCAATGGCAACATATATGGTTGAATGTCCTTGAGAACGAGCACCTTAACCACATAACCTTAATGCCCACCTTACCACTGTTCCATGGCAACATATATGGTTGAATGTTTTTGAGAACGAGCACCTTAACCACTTAACCTTAATGCTTACTTTGGCACTGTTCCATGGCAACATATATGGTCGAATGTCCTTGAGAACAAGCATCTTAACCACTTAACCTTAATGCTCACTTTACGACTGTTCCATTGTAACATATATGGTTGAATGTCCTTGAGAACGATCCCCCTAACCACTTAACCATAATGCTCATTTTATTACTATTCCGTGGCAATATATATGGTTGAATGTCCTTGAGAACGAGCCCCTTAACCACTTAACCTTAATGCTCACTTTACCACTGTTCCATGGCAACATATATGGATGAATGTCCTTGAGAACGAGCCCCTTAACCACTTAACCATCATGCTCACTTTACCACTAATCCATGGCAACATATATGGTTGAATGTCCTTGAGAACGAGAACTTTAACCACTTAACCCTAATGCTTACTTTACCACTGTTCCATGGCAATATATATGGTTGAATGTCCTTGAGAACGAGCCCCTTAACCACTTAACCTTAATGCTCATTTTACAATTGTTCCATGGCAACATATATGGTCGAAGGTCATTGAGAACGAGCCCCTTTACCACTTAACCCTAATGCTCATTTTACCACTGTTACATGGCAACATACATGGTCGAATGTCCTCGAGAACAAGCGCCTTATCCACTTAACCTCAATGCTCATTCTACCACAGTTCCATGGCAACATATATGGTTGAATTTCCTTAAGAACGAGCCCCTTAACCACTTAACCTTAATGCTCACTTTACCACTGTTCCATGGCAACATATATGGTCAAATGTCCTTGAGAACAAGCCCCTTATCCACTTAACCTCAATGCTCATTCTACCACAGTTCCATGGCAACATATATGGTTGAATTTCCTTAAGAACGAGCCCCTTAACCACTTAACCTTAATGCTCACCATACCACTGTTCCATGGCAATATATATGGTTGAATGTCCTTGAGAACGAGCCCCTTAACCACTTAACCTTAATGCTCATTTTACAATTGTTCCATGGCAACATATATGGTCGAATGTCATTGAGAACGAGCCCCTTTACCACTTAACCCTAATGCTCACTTTACCACTGTTCCATGGCAACATATATAGTTGAATGTCCTTGAGAACGATCCCCTTAACCTCTTAACCTTAATGCTCACTATACCGTTGTTCCATGGCAACATATAATGTTGAATGTGCTTAAGAACGAGCACCTTAACCACTTAACCCTAATGCTCACTTTACCACTGTTCCATGGCATAATATATGGTCGAATGTCCTTGAGAACGAGCATCTTAACCACTTAACCTTAATGCTCACTTTACGACTGTTCCATTGTAACATATATGGTTGAATGTCCTTGAGAACGAGCCCCTTAACCACTTAACCTTAATGCTCACTTTACCACTGTTCCATGGCAACATATATGGATGAATGTCCTTGAGAACGAGCCCCTTAACCACTTAACCATCATGCTCACTTTACCACTAATCCATGGCAACATATATGGTTGAATGTCCTTGAGAACGAGAACTTTAACCACTTAACCCTAATGCTCACTTTACCACTGTTTCATGGCAATATATATGGTTGAATGTCCTTGAGAACGAGCCCCTTAACCACTTAACCTTAATGCTCATTTTACAATTGTTCCATGGTATTATATATGGTCGAATGTCATTGAGAACGAGCCCCTTTACCACTTAACCCTAATGCTTACTTTACCACTGTTACATGGCAACATACTTGGTCGAATGTCCTCGAGAACAAGCGCCTTATCCACTTAACCTCAATGCTCATTCTACCACAGTTCCATGGCAACATATATGGTTGAATTTCCTTAAGAACGAGCCCCTTAACCACTTAACCTTAATGCTCACTTTACCACTGTTCCATGGCAACATATATGGTCAAATGTCCTTGAGAACAAGCGCCTTATCCACTTAACCTCAATGCTCATTCTACCACAGTTCCATGGCAACATATATGGTTGAATTTCCTTAAGAACGAGCCCCTTAACCACTTAACCTTAATGCTCACCTTACCACTGTTCCATGGCAACATATATGGTTGAATGTCCTTGAGAACGAGCCCCTTAACCACTTAACCTTAATGCTCATTTTACAATTGTTCCATGGTAACATATATGGTCGAATGTCATTGAGAACGAGCCCCTTTACCACTTAACCCTAATGCTCACTTTACCACTGTTCCATGGCAACATATATGGTCAAATGTCCTTGAGAACAAGCGCCTTATCCACTTAACCTCAATGCTCATTCTACCACAGTTCCATGGCAACATATATGGTTGAATTTCTTTAAGAACGAGCCCCTTAACCACTTAACCCTAATGCTCACTTTACCACTGTTCCATGGCAACATATATGGTCAAATGTCCTTGAGAACAAGCGCCTTATCCACTTAACCTCAATGCTCATTCTACCACAGTTCCATGGCAACATATATGGTTGAATTTCCTTAAGAAAGAGCCCCTTAACCACTTAACCTTATTGCTCACTCTACCACAGTTCCATGGCAACATATATGGTCGAATAACCTTGAGAACGAGCATCTTAACCACTTAACCTTAATGCTCACTTTGCCACTGTTCCATGGCAACATATATGGTTGAATGTCCTTGAGAACGAGCCCCTTAACCACTTAACCATAATGCTCACGTTACCACTAATCCATGGCAACATATCTGGTTGAATGTCCTTGAGAACGAGTACCTTAACCACTTAACCTTAATGCTCACTTTACCACTGTTCCATGGCAACATATATGGTTGACTTTCCTTGAGAACGAGCCCCTTAAACACTTAACCTTCATGCTCACTTTACCACTGTTCCATGGCAACATATATGGTTGAATGTCCTTGAGAACGAGCCCCTTACATCTTAACCTAAATGCTCACTTTACCACTGTTCCATGGCAACATATATGGTTGAATGTCCTTGAGAACAAGCCCCTTAACCACTTAACCTTAATAGTCACTTTATTACTGTTCCATGGCAACATATACCGTCGAATGTACTTGAGAACGAGCACCTTAAACTCTTAACATTAATGCTCACTTTACCACTGTTTCATGGCAACATATATGGTCGAATGTCCTTGAGAGAGAGCCCATTAACCACTTAACCTTAATGCTCACTTTACCTCTGATCCTTGGCAACATATATGGTTGAATGTCCTTGAGAACGAGCCCCTTAACCACTTAACCTTAATGCTCACTTTACCACTGTTCCATGGCAACATATATGGTCGAATGTCCTTGAGAACGAGCCGCTTAAGCAATTATCCTTAATGTTCACTTTACCACTGTTCCATGGCAACATATATGGTTGAATGTCCTTGAGAACAAGCCCCTTAACCACTTAACCTTATTGCTCACTTTACCACTGTTCCATTGCAACATATATGGTTTAATGTGCTTGAGAACGAGCCCCTTAACCACTTAACCTTAATGCTCATTTTACTACAATTCCATGGCAATATATATGGTTGAATGTCCTTGAGAACGAGCCCCTTAACCACTTAACCTTAATGCTCACTTTGCCACTGTTCCATGGCAACATATATGGTTGAATGTCCTTGAGAACGAGCAACTTAACCACTTAACCATAATGCTCACTTTGCCACTGTTCCATGGCAACATATATATTTGAATGTCGTTGAGAACGAGCCCCTTAACCACTTAACCATAATGCTCACTTTACCACTAATCAATGGCAACATATATGGTTGAATGTCCTTGAGAACGAGCACCTTAACCACATAACCTTAATGCCCACCTTACCACTGTTCCATGGCAACATATATGGTTGAATGTTTTTGAGAACGAGCACCTTAACCACTTAACCTTAATGCTTACTTTGGCACTGTTCCATGGCAACATATATGGTCGAATGTCTTTGAGAACAAGCATCTTAACCACTTAACCTTAATGCTCACTTTAGGACTGTTCCATTGTAACATATATGGTTGAATGTCCTTGAAAACGATCCCCCTAACCACTTAAACATAATGCTCATTTTATTACTATTCCGTGGCAATATATATGTTTGAATGTCCTTGAGAACGAGCCCCTTAACCACTTAACCTTAATGCTCACTTTACCACTGTTCCATGGCAACATATATGGATGAATGTCCTTGAGAACGAGCCCCTTAACCACTTAACCATCATGCTCACTTTACCACTAATCCATGGCAACATATATGGTTGAATGTCCTTGAGAACGAGAACTTTAACCACTTAACCCTAATGCTTACTTTACCACTGTTCCATGGCAATATATATGGTTGAATGTCCTTGAGAACGAGCCCCTTAACCACTTAACCTTAATGCTCATTTTACAATTGTTCCATGGCAACATATATGGTCGAATGTCATTGAGAACGAGCCCCTTTACCACTTAACCCTATTGCTCACTTTACCACTGTTACATGGCAACATACATGGTCGAATGTCCTCGAGAACAAGCGCCTTATCCACTTAACCTCAATGCTCATTCTACCACAGTTCCATGGCAACATATATGGTTGAATTTCCTTAAGAACGAGCCCCTTAACCACTTAACCTTAATGCTCACTTTACCACTGTTCCATGGCAACATATATGGTCAAATGTCCTTGAGAACAAGCGCCTTATCCACTTAACCTCAATGCTCATTCTACCACAGTTCCATGGCAACATATATGGTTGAATTTCCTTAAGAACGAGCCCCTTAACCACTTAACCTTAATGCTCACCATACCACTGTTCCATGGCAATATATATGGTTGAATGTCCTTGAGAACGAGCCCCTTAACCACTTAACCTTAATGCTCATTTTACAATTGTTCCATGGCAACATATATGTTTGAATGTCATTGAGAACGAGCCCCTTTACCACTTAACCCTAATGCTCACTTTACCACTGTTCCATGGCAACATATATAGTTGAATGTCCTTGAGAACGATCCCCTTAACCTCTTAACCTTAATGCTCACTATACCGTTGTTCCATGGCAACATATAATGTTGAATGTGCTTAAGAACGAGCACCTTAACCACTTAACCCTAATGCTCACTTTACCACTGTTCCATGGCAACATATATGGTCGAATGTCCTTGAGAACGAGCATCTTAACCACTTAACCTTAATGCTCACTTTACGACTGTTCCATTGTAACATATATGGTTGAATGTCCTTGAGAACGATCCCCCTAACCACTTAACCATAATGCTTATTTTATTACTATTCCGTGGCAATATATATGTTTGAATGTCCTTGAGAACGAGCCCCTTAACCACTTAACCTTAATGCTCACTTTACCACTGTTCTATGGCAACATATATGGATGAATGTCCTTGAGAACGAGCCCCTTAACCACTTAACCATCATGCTCACTTTACCACTAATCCATGGCAACATATATGGTTGAATGTCCTTGAGAACGAGAACTTTAACCACTTAACCCTAATGCTCACTTTACCACTGTTCCATGGCAATATATATGGTTGAATGTCCTTGAGAACGAGCCCCTTAACCACTTAACCTTAATGCTCATTTTACAATTGTTCCATGGTAACATATATGGTCGAATGTCATTGAGAACGAGCCCCTTTACCACTTAACTCTAATGCTTACTTTACCACTGTTACATGGCAACATACATGGTCGAATGTCCTCGAGAACAAGCGCCTTATCCACTTAACCTCAATGCTCATTCTACCACAGTTCCATGGCAACATATATGGTTGAATTTCCTTAAGAACGAGCCCCTTAACCACTTAACCTTAATGCTCACTTTACCACTGTTCCATGGCAACATATATGGTCAAATGTCCTTGAGAACAAGCGCCTTATCCACTTAACCTCAATGCTCATTCTACCACAGTTCCATGGCAACATATATGGTTGAATTGCTTAAGAACGAGCCCCTTAACCACTTAACCTTAATGCTCACCTTACCACTGTTCCATGGCAATATATATGGTTGAATGTCCTTGAGAACGAGCCCCTTAACCACTTAACCTTAATGCTCATTTTACAATTGTTCCATGGCAACATATATGGTCGAATGTCATTGAGAACGAGCCCCTTTACCACTTAACCCTAATGCTCACTTTACCACTGTTCCATGGCAACATATATAGTTGAATCTCCTTGAGAACGATCCCCTTAACCTCTTAACCTTAATGCTCACTATACCGATGTTCCATGGCAACATATTATGTTGAATGTGCTTAAGAACGAGCATTTTAACCACTTAACCTTAATGCTCATTTTACCACTGTTCAATGGCAACATATATGGTTGAATGTCCTTGAGAACGAGCCCCTTAACCACTTAATAATAATGCTCATTTTACCACTGTTCCATTGCAACATATATAGGTGAATATCCTTGAGAACGAGCCCCTTAACCACTTAACCTCAATGCTCACTTTACCACTGTTCCATGGCAACATATATGGTCGAATATCCTTGAGAACAAGCCACTTAACCACTTAACCTTAATGCTCACTTTACCACTGTTCCATGGGAACAAATATGGTCGAATGTCCTTGAAAACGAGACCCTTAACCACTTAACCTTAATGCTCACTTTACCACTGTTCCATATCAACATATATGGTTGAATGTCCTCAAGAACGAGCCCCTTAACCACTTAACCATAATGCTCATTTTACCACTATTCCATGGCAACATATATGGTTGAATGTCCTTGAGAACGAGCCCCTTAACCACTTAACCTTAATGCTCACTTTACCACTGTTCCATGGCAACATATATGGTTGAATGTCCTTGAGAACGAGCCCCTTAACCACTTAACCTTAATGCTCTCTTTACCACTGTTCCATGGCAACATATATGGTTGAATGTCCTTGAAAACGAGCCCTTTAACCACTTAACCTTAATGCTCACTTTACCACTGTTCCATGGCAACATATATGGTTGAATGTCCTCAAGAACGAGCCCCTTAACCACTTAACCATAATGCTCATTTTACCACTATTCCATGGCAACATATATGGTTGAATGTCCTTGAGAACGAGCCCCTTAACCACTTAACCCTAAATGCTCACTTTACCACTGTTCCATGGAAACATATATGGTTGAATGTCCTTGAGAACGAGCACCCTAACCACTTAACCTTAATGCTCATTTTACCACTGTTCCATGGCAACATATATGGTTTAATGTGCTTGAGAACGAGCCTCTTATCCACTTAACCTTAATGCTCATTTTACTACTAATCCATGGCAACATATATGGTTGAATGTCCTTGAGAACGAGCACCTTAGACACTTAACCTTAATGCTCACTTTACCACTAATCCATGGCAACATATATGGTTGAATGTCCTTGAGAACGAGCACCTTAACCACTTAACCTTAATGCTCACTTTACCACTGTTCCATGGCAACATATATGGTCGAATGTCCTTGAGAACGAGCATCTTAACCACTTAACCTTAATGCTCACTTTACGACTGTTCCATTAAAACATATATGGTTGAATGTCCTTGAGAACGAGTCCCCTTACCACTTAACCATAATGCTCATTGGCTGAGAAAGGGCGGAATTAATTTATTGAAAGATATTGGAAAACTATTGAAAAAATGTGAAAAGTCGATTTGTTCGAACTTTACTAGTCTGGTTCAAAATTGCAATGTTCGAAGGACCAGGTACTACGTACCAGAGAATAATAAATGCCTACAACACTGTTTAAATATAGTCAAAAGAAAGGTTTAAACTCACTCACAAGAAAATCCGTATGGCGGAGCTGGAAGGGCGCCAAGATGGCCGAAGGGACGCCAACACAGCCAGGGGACGATGGAACTGCTGGGCCAGGAAAGTCTCTCCGAGGTCCAGGGAATCTTCTCTCTTGCTGCGAATTCGCACGTACGCACAATTGAATAATGAATTGAGCTCTCGTACAGTCCAATGTTCATATACGCGGGAGACCGAGTGTTGCCCGACACGCACTTACACACACTAGGTTCACTGCAATCTATGTTAGTGAACAGAGAAAATAGTTACGGAACAAAATAATACCACTTTGTAAAATATTAAAATGAATCAAAAGGGGGGGCCACCATGGGCGAGACTACGGTCACGTTTAAAAATTATAACGTGCCTGGGAAAAGAAAAGCCGAAAGGCACTTGAGAACTAATCGGTCGACAGACGAACAGAACCCGAATCAGAATGGCGAGCCTCATGGGAGGTGAAGGGAACTGCTGACATGCAAGAAACGGAACAGAAGTGGTTTTTGAGTCATCAGCCAATCAGCAGCCAGCGAGATTCGGAGCGACAGACGGGCAAGGGTCATCGGCCAATCAGAGGCCATGGATCGGTAAATTTCCGTTTTGAACGTGTTCACCAGCTCTCGGCGATTACGCCCTATCGCTATCTCTCTCTCTCTCGCTCTGCCTACCGCCAATATTTGAAATGACAATTCTGCTTGTTTGTTATAACTTAAAATCAGTACTTAACATACTGGCGGCTTTGAATCACTTGTGATTCAACAAAACAATGTTCAAACCCAGAAAAATGAAAATCAAAACAATTCTTATGCTAATATGTACAAGAGGTTACCATTGGAATGATTAGGCAGTTTGCGCCCAGAAAGGTAACAAAAACACTTTGACTGCAGGACGAGTAAAGGTACCATGCTGAGTCTTGAGTTCAACAATTCTGACAACATTGTCTTTGCCAGGAGTAACCTTTGTGATCCTTGCCAAGGGCCACTGGAGAGATGGGGTGTCTTGATGAACCAGCACTAAGTCGCCAACTTGAAGATTCCTCGTAGGAGTGTACCATTTCAGGCGTTGCTGCAATGTGTGGAGATACTCCTGGCTCCAGCGCTTCCAGATGCGTTGCATGAATGCTTGCATGATCTGCCATTGTGAGAGTCTATTGTCAGGCGTGTTGACGAAGTTGGGTTCTGGAAGTGAAGCTAGGGGGGCTCCAATCAAAAAGTGACCTGGCGTCAGAGCCTGAAGATCGTTAGCATCACTGGATAAAGCAGTGAGAGGCCGGGAATTGAGCATCGCCTCTATCTGGCATGTTAGTGTGGTGAACTCAAGGAGGGTGGGCACGTGAGTCCCGAGGGTGCGCTTCAAATGATATTTAGTGCTCTTGATGGCACTTTCCCACAAACCGCCTTGGTGAGGTGCAGCGGGGGGATTAAAATGGAACTTGGTGTGGTGCTCAAGCGCAAATCGCTCAATTGGTTGTTGAGCAGAAGAAAGGAATTCATGAAAGGCATTTCTTGCGCCCACAAAGTTTGTTCCACAATCACTGTAGATGTCGGAGCATATTCCTCTGCGAGCTACAAAGCGCCTCAGACAGCGATGAATGATTCAGTGGACAAGTCAGTTGCGACTTCGATGTGCACTGCCTTGGTGACGAGGCAAACAAAAATGCAGATGTAGGCCTTAATATGGCGGATTGAGCGAAGGTTGTGGATCTTGACAGTGAATGGACCGCCATAATCAATGCCCGTAGACAAGAAGGGTCGAGCAGGAGTCACTCTCGCCTTGGGTAAATCACCCATGAGGGGGAAGGTGTTTTTCGGTTTTTGTTTAAAACACACCAGGCATTTGAAAACTCTGTTTCGTACTGCACTTCTCGCAGAAAGGATCCATACATGTTGGGACAGTAGGGACATAGTCAATTGTACCCCAGAGTGCAAATGTTTGCGATGAATGTAGTCGATGTAGATGTTGACTACGTGATGTCTTTTTGGTAGAAGATAGGGATGTCGTATGTCTTCCGCCAGATCGGCGTTTTGAAGTCTGCCACCAACCCGTAGTAGACCATCTTGATCGATGAAGGGAGAGAGTCGCTGAAGACGCGAAGAGCAGATCTTGTTGTCTTGAAGAGCAGCAATGTCAGTGGAGAAGGCCTCTTGTTGCACCAACCGGAAGATACGCAGCTCGGCAGCTTGTATTTCGTCCACAGAGAGAGGACCTAGACGAGGATCATGCCGGCGGCTGTTTTGGATGAAGCGCAGGACGTAGGCCATGACATGAAGTAGCTTCGTCCAGGAGGAGAACTGGGAGAGAAGATCCCACGACGACTGCTGTGTAGAGATGAGCGCAGTCAATGGGGTTGGCTTCACTTCGTCTTCGAGAGACTGGAAGCATTGTTCTGCAATAGGCTTGGAACTGCCCAGAGTTGCAGGAGCTTGTTCAGAAGAGGACGGTAAGCGTACCGTATATTGACCTGAGTGGTCACGAGGATGCGTGGTCTCTAAAATCGTATCACACGCAATTGCTTCAACGGATTTCTTGGGGTAAGAAGGCACTTCTTCTTGATTCCAGAAACTTTGCTGTGAAGAATGAATATCTATGTCCACAGTGGACAAGAGAGAGATGGATAGGCATAAATTCGTTGGACAAGAAATGGAGCATGGAGCGGTTCCAACGATAACATATCCAAAAATTGTGCCAATGGCATAAGGCATGTGAGCGCCCAGAGAGTGGCATTCATTTGTCAGAACTTTGGGAAAGAGAGCACATCCGATGCGGACATCAATAGGACCCGGCTTGTGAAATGTTGGGTCCGCCAAAACAAAGGGTTTGACCTTCTGGAGAACTTGTTGAGTGATTGTCACTCGAGGCAGGTCAAGAGAGATTTTTTCCAGAATGTGGAAAGAGTGTTTTTGGGCAACCACTTGTCCCGAGAGTGACTCAACGTCCAGGGTGAGTGAGCCATTTGTATGTGTGAGAGCCTGGGATAGTCCTGAGACGGGGAGGTGAGACTGTTGTCGTCGAGTGCCCAACAGTTGAGCGGCTCTCTCAGAGATGAAATCTGACATGCTGCCAGAATCTAACAATGCTCAAAATACATAAGAGGGACCATTGACGGCAGTGAGCTTCACTAAAGCCGTGCTGAGGAGGACAGTACTATGAGGAACAGTCTGTTGTTGAACAGAGCAAGTCAACGCAGTATCAGCGCCTTGCGGAAGTGAAGACGAGGGCGAGTGGAACAGGCGAGCGCTGCGAGTTATCCTGAGCATTGTTGAAATGCAGGAGAGAATGGTGCTTATTGTGACAAGTGGTGCAAGAAGCCTTTGAATTACATTCCTTCAGAGAATGGGTTCCGAGACAGGAAATGCATCTTTGATTTTCTTTAACGACCTTGTAACGCTCGTTAGGAGATTTGCCTTTGAAAACCTGACACTGGTAGATTTTGTGGCCAGGCTTGTGGCAGCAAAAGCACGTTGCAGATTTCGCATTCGTAGGCTTGGTATCAGTAGCCACCATGGCGACACTGCCAGAGGAGTAATGAGTCCTTTTATCAGTTTTGGGCTTGCTTGAATGAGCAGGGGGAGATTTAAAATCCGTGGTTGCGTGCAGACTCGCATCTTCAATGTGGGAGCATTCCAAGTTCAAGAAGTTGATTATTTCCATGACCTTGGGAAGTGTGTGCGCCTCGGTGTCATCATCTGCTTTAGTGTCACGGTATTATTCCAACTGTTGGACCAATTTAGTGTCAAGTTTTCGCAACAGGTGTGCGGCAAGTAACGGATTATTTTCAGTGACATCACAGTTCAATGCTTTCAAAGATTCTGAATGCTCGTAAAAGGTGAGTAGAGGCATTATGGGAGACCTGGGACAAACGCAAATTCAGCGGTTTTTAATCAGTGGTTACGTATTAGTGACGTGTGATGGCGTATGTGTGACGTCATACGGTGACGAGGTGGAGTGTGTGACGTCACGGGTGTGACGTGGTGGTGTGACGTCACTGATTCGTAATCGGACGCCAATGCCACGTTATTCTGAATGAAAACTAATGTTTAGCGTTGGCCCCGGCTAGCTAAATTTGACAGCGACTTCAAACATGTCCAAACATGTTCAAGGTCACACAAACGAAGTTTTAAAAAATATTTTTATCATAACATAAAAAATATTAAACAAAAGGTTGGAATTAATTGGACTCGTTAGAAACTCCATATTCACTCTCGGCTGTTATCTTCAAATGCAGCGGAGGATCACGACTCACGAGACGAAACAGTAATCCATGGAAGCTTTCCAAATCAGCCATGTTTGACAGAACCAGTTGGATTTTTTGTGAAGGATGGGTGGAATCGGACTGACCTAAAGTTTCATTGACAAATTCGAGTGTTATATATAAATCTTGCGGATCATCACCACTCAACAGACGATAAAGTTGTTGATAGCATATTACTGCATCCAGAATATCGAATTCAGAGGCGTCAAGTTGGAACTTCATGTTTCTGTGGAGTATGTTGTTGTAGAGGTAGAGTGGATTTATCTAGTAAAATACCATGAACCGTTAACGTACCCTACCTACGTACTGCACAGAATACGGTGGGAAGAGAGTTATCAAATAAAACAAGTTCAAACATGTTCAAGGTCATTCAAAAGAAGGTTTAAAAAAACATTTTTAAATATTAGACACTTCAGTAGTTAGAAATCATTTAATGTTTTTCCAGTTTAACATAACATCACGGAGATACATCATCCCCGGACTTCGGGGACTCTTGCTCTGTTTTCATAGGTAGCTGATCACTCGAAACATATGGTGAAGATGATGCTATCGGAGATCCTGGTGGTGACTGTGATGAATTTGGTTCTTCAACCGTTATATCGTCAAACTCAATTGTAATGTTTAAACGGAGAGGTGGATCACCACTCATCAGACGAAACAGTGTTTCGTGAAACATTCCCAAATCCACTTCGTCCAACAGAACTAGATGAAACTTCATGTTGATGTGGTTGTAGGATAGCGGAGTATAAGAATGAAGCTTGTAGTCAGTACTACATATATAATCTATAACGTCCCCTACCTACGTACCGTACAGAAGACGTGTATATCCTACGTACCGTACAGAAGACGTGTATATTTTTTGTAAGGTTGCGGTGATGGGCTGATTACTTATGATGAATAAATTTAAGTGGGAGGGGGGCTATAATGTCTTGAAGAAACTATGTCAAGGTCATTGGTTGGAGTTTTTAAAAAAGATTTATTTACAAATAACAGTAAAACGTAAGACATACATATGAGAACTAACAATGCTAAATAATAAAGAATGAAAGAATATTTACAAAGCTATGAACAGATCATTTTACAAAGGTGTGTTCAAATGGATCGTTATTTCTGTAGAGTTGTTCCCAGACGGTCCATGGGAAACTATATAAAAAATTCCGGGTTTGATAGAGTCCAGGTCTTCGTTCATGAGCACATTGACAAATCGTCTCGGAAGGTATACTTGGAACTTGGGTTTGTCTCCTTCCTTGTAGGGCGAATCTCCAAGAACAGCGACGACAGCTTCACCAACCGATGTGTCCATTTTTTTCATTGAATGTACTGCATAATGCTTCTTCTCTTGAAGTTCGCTGCATTTCTTTGTTGTTAGAAGGTCAGATTTGGAATGTTGGTTGAATCTGTCCGCAAGAGCTTGCAATGGAGAACTTGAAGCCATAGTGGAGATGATGTTTACTGGATGAGATCCTGTGTTAGAATGATAGTAGGATGGATCTACACCGGTATATAAGGATTTCCCCCTCCACTTGATATAAGTCGACCAATCCTGTATGCTCGCGACAATGCGCAGTTGGAGATTTTGTGTTGAGGATTTTTCACACCGATACAAAGACCATTTAAGTCCGTAGCATAAGTTTTATCCAAATTAACGTTTGTTATATCAGACGTAGTGTACATTCTGATCCAATTAGATTTTTCTTCACCAGCAGTAAAAATTTCGTCATACTGTTGACAATAATGATACATTATGTTATCCAGCTCTTTGTATTGTGTAAATCCTTCGTTCCATGTGATGTGATGAAGGTATTTCGTTACCCACGAATTTGTTCTAGCACTTTTTCGGTTTAGTTTTTTAAAAGAAAACGGTGGTTTAAAAAGAAAGTAGTTAACAACATTCGTATTTATGTCAAAAAAGGCTAGTTCTTTTATGATAAATCTGTCATCGTTGTTTCTGAAAGCTTGGAATTCCACCACACACTTCTTAGACATGGAAACATTATCAACAAAACGAACTGTTCGGTCCATTGTTCGTGAGTAACTAAAGATAACTGAGAGAAAATATTAGGTTGCTTGACTTTTATGATCATGTCAATCCTTAGTTTCCGTTTGTATGTGCTGGTGGTAGGGGAGGGGTGTTTTTAAGATTCCCGATCTTTCCTGTTTTTACAAAACTTCAATACACATTCACAGAATGCTTTAGGGTAGCACATTGAACATGAGCGGGTAAAATCATGTACATTAAACTTGTAACACATGTCCATACAACAGGTGAAGTAGTGTCGAGTCTTGTAGATTTTTAACATCTGCAGGTTTGGGGGTGAGATTGTAAATGATTTGCTATTGCATCTACAGTAACTGAAGCACTCACATGTTCTACATGCTATTCCGTCTACTTGTAAATTTGGACGTATAAAACATTATTCGCTGCAGCAATAATTATTCATTTTGCGAGTGTTCTTCAATGTGAATCTTACAATCAACTGCATCCATGTAGCAACATTTGTTTAATATATAGTTGGTGAAAAGAACAATAACATGTGTGAACTGGAACTGTTTCAAGGTCACGTAATTTTGTTTTTAAAAAAGTATCAGTAATACCTACATTAGCACCTTTGCAAAACTGAGCTTTTTCAAGGTCATATAATTTTGTTTTTAAAAAAGTGTAAGTGCTACAAATATGTGCAAACCTGAACTGTTTCAAGGTCACGTCATTTTGTTTTTAAAAAAGTATAAGTGCTACTAATGAGAGCACTTTACGACACAATCACTCAAATCATTTTTACGACTTTTCTTGATTTACAATGTTCTCCTGCTGGTTCTTTGTTGGAGAAACTTTCACTGTGGTTTCTTCACTTCGACGATTATTAAAGAAGAATACAGTTTTCCTGTAGTACGACACCTCTTGAGGTAATCTGTTGTATATAGACTGGTCTATAGGTCCATATAGCAGTGGCACAGCTGGATTTGTGTTCACCGAAGTGTTCAGATAATCAAATATGAGAGGGGAATATGTAGTAAGTTGCTGGATGTACCTGATTATTACAGGTGTTAGGTTTGACAGAGTTTGAAATTCTTCCAAAGTCATGAGGATCTTCTTGTTGTGTTTGGAAAGATCTCTAAACCTCACAAATTGGGTACCTCGAAGTCTTATGTTATCGATTTCCAAATTAGAATCTTCGAATCCAATTGCAGTTTTTCTTCCTGTCAAGTTGTTGAATAAATAGGCTTCAATGATAGATACATATTTAGTAAATTTATCCCACATATCCAACGTGAGAAGCAACGAGGCTTTTCCGCAGTGATTAATAAGCACTGCAGGATTGAAATTTAACGATTTGAAAACCCCAACGGTGACAGATTTATCCATGTTTTGATTCAACGGGTACATTAAGCGTAAAAACACATCCATCAACACATCCATATTTTCTTCATCATCATCATCATCTTCATTGTCACATCGTTTCCTTTTTCTTTGATCGTTTCCTTCCAAAGATAAAAAATCAGACAGTTCTTTCTTAATCTTCTCGGTAGATTTTTTGGAGTTTTCAGTCGGTTGTTCTTCGTTTTGTACTGGCTTTGTGTTAGTAATCGGTACTTTGTCAACCGGTAATAGAATATGTTCTGTTGGATTAGTAGGTAAGTCTTGAACTATTGTTGACGAAGATGTAGATTCTAGTGAGTTTTTGTCAGTTTCAAAAGAAACATCTTCAGTTGTTTTAGTAGAGTTCTCGCTAGTTTGTGAGGATGCTGGTAAATCATGTGCCGATATTTCAAACGCAGATGTCATAGCTGGTGGCGTGGTCTCGAGTGCTTTATATCCTGTCGTTGATTCATCGTCAGGAGTAGTAGATAGTACACTGTCCATGTTAACCATCAATGTTGACTTGCTGGTGTCAGGATGAATACTGATGTTTTCTCACCGAGCAATCTCTCTTTTATAATCTGTGGTGGGGGTAAATATGTGTAAGAGCTGCATGCTGTCATAAAAAAAATCTAAATTATTCTTCTAACCACTCCTGTTAGTGGTGTGTATGTTACAATTGTATCATGTAGTATCAAACAATAAGCTGTAGTTTGGTCAGGAATATTTTCTTCCAACTCAAACTCGATGCGAATGTCTACTGTTGACGACTTTATTGATTCGTTTTGTTTCGAACAATCTATGACTGCTATAGGTGCAATATTCTTGAATGAATCAGGTTGGAGGAGAGGTGAGTTTGTCCTTCCATAGTAAGATGACTGAAATCTTGCATACATATCATATAGAATCCCAAATCTGTCCTTAGAAAATATAACATTGAGGCTGTCATATGGAAAGAACTGTGAATTTAAAAACAGTTTAATGTTTGTAAGTTGACAGTGGTCAAATTTGCTTGCGTTAGCCGTAATGTTAGATCTTTTATTTGTTTGTAGAGCGAAAATAACATATCTCGGTTTTTCTAGGTTACTAGATGTTTTCACAGCCCACGTTTGACGCTGAGTTATTGGCAAAACTGGCCATTCATGCATTTCCCAGCTTTTAAATGGAACCACAATATCCCTATCAGATTCCAACATCCGCAATAGGCTTACTCGCCTTTCATCGGCCAACCGTACATGAGGTACCCTCCAAACTATTTTATCCAAATTCAATTTCCATTCAAGTTTGTCAGGTGTTGTTTCACTATCGGCTTCTATAACATCTGTATCATAAGACGATCTCAGTAAGACCAATTCTTGTTTGACATTAATGATTATTCTTCTGTAGTCCTCAGCGAATCCTAGTAAAAGCCGCAAAGGAATGCAAAAGTCAAAATAACCACTTGCATTAGGTTTTACTTTGGTTGCACTAGGTAATATCCACCCGGCTGTTTTTAATGCGTTTATTTCATTGGGTGATAAGGATACCAAACCTTTAAGTGTACTGCTCACACCGACTTTTTTAGTCGAATCCACTACAATGCCTGATATTTCATACCGAATTTCTTCGAACAAAAAGGCCATTGCATTGTTAATAAATGGCACTTTAGATGGCGTAGATCCATTTTTTGCCAAAACCCTTCCTTCAATATAAATATAACTTTCAGATGGTAAGGTATAAGCATCTTGATGTTGTATTGGAATTCGTATCTCATCATTATTTCCTAATTTCGATGAAGCGTAGGGGTTGTGTGTGTGAAACTCTTTCTCCCATAGTGTTTCGTCGAAAACCGGTCCATGTTTTATATCCAGTATGTCCATTTTCATTAACTTTAAAACCGAGTCCTTCTAAGAATTTAGTGTTCTCTCTGGTTAACCTCTCCGCGTTAGGAGATATACTGAAACTGTTCGAAGGTTGTTTGGTGCTATATCCAAATTCAAGTCCCATAGTTCTTTTATGGTGCTTGTCTAATGTGTAAGCGCAATGTAATAACTTCTCCTCTAAAATCCACAGTGTCACCGTCTTGGTCTAGTACGTTCAATACGATGTCTGAAATGTGAGTGGTGTTTAATGGAAGATATATTAGATTATGAGGCTTTTCAACTATCTTAAATCCCGGTGGAACGGTTGGATAGAATGAATGTAAAATATGTTGGTTTGAACCATCTTTGTAGGCCCCTTGAACAATATTACATGTAATATTAATAGTATTAACCTTGATAATGTTTACAGTTTTTGGACTCGTGTGAAACATATTTGGTTCAAAGATTGTGTCTTGGGATGGAAAACCAAGTAAAGGGCCAATTGATGCCGGTTGAGTTAGATCCAAATAAAATTTACATTTTATTTCACACTTTAAATTGTTGTTATTAGCCCTTAGTTCAATTGCATCCTTTCCCAACTTATTTTGGAGCTCTCTGTTTATGTCAGCTATTTCATAAGCACCAGTTTCAATCGCAACAAACTCAGGTAGCTCAGTGAGATCCTTAGCCGTTTTATTTTTTGTATAGTGTAATTTGTTGTTGACACCTTCTATTATATTTGGAATTGAGTTATAAGTTGTAAAATCCAAAAGTGCAATCTCCCACTGTTTATCTTCTCTTAGGTGTAATGGTGGAAATAGTGAACTCCTCAAAGTTGACGATGTGCCTGTAACTGTTACAGTACAGGAAGACATCTTATAGTTGACTAACGCTTGTGGCTAGAAAGTCCAAACATAAATGTCCGCATACTGATGTTTCTTCTTTTTGTCTTCTATCGTAATTAAAATACACTTTAGGCACTGAACCGAAATATTCTTGCAATTCTTTTGGAGGTGGAAGGTTCCCAAAACTGTCAAAATAAAACACAGAATCAGATAATTTCTTGTAACAAACCCAATGGGTACCAGCACCATGAATATCATCAAGATTTACGATTGCGGCTTCATTTTTCCAGATTTTTCTTGGCAAACCGTTCCGCATAAACACACCTCTGAAAAAAGGTATTTTCAAACATGATGCATAGCGTTCAAGCTCCTCGTTGTTCAAGGCTTTATTTGGCAAAATTAATTTGTTGTTATTTAATATGCACGGTATGGTCTTAGGTATAATCCTTTTCCGTTTGACTTTTTTTTAGGACATGTTGAACACCTTTTCCTTTTACGATTTATTTTCTTATTAGTGCTACTTCTCTTCCTTGTGCCTCCACCGGATGTATTTTTCCTTCGTGTTGTCTTTCTTTTCCTCCTCCTCGACCCTCCTCCAACTGCTGTTTTGGCTTTCATAGCTGCTGTCACTGCTAATGCAGCTGCTCGTTCCCCAACACTTGCGTCACTAGATTTTACTCTCTGCCAAGCTTTTTCAGCAAGAGCTCTATCAGCGATTGATCTTCTTTCCGAATCTGAGTAATTTGAATATGCAATGTCATGCGCTTTGCAGGCTTCGTCCAATTTGTTTATTCCAGGATCTCCACGGGCTAAACGCTTCCGTAATTTCGTACCCGGACCACAGTATTGATAACCTCCAGGTAAATGTAGCTCTATTGGAAGTGCGTCGATAGCTGTATTTATTAGTGCACCTGAAGGTAAAGTCGCAAACGCTTTCTTAAAAAGACTTACCGCTGAACTAGTGAGTCCACCTCCTCTTCTCATGAGTGACGGATCACTACTAAATGGCTTCCTCCTATGCATGATAGTTTTAACGTGTTAGTTCCTTAGTGGTCAGCAATGGTAATGGTTTTTCTAGAACGCTCTTCGTATTATATATTGAATTTACACTGTTTGTAGGGGTTTCACTGCTGCCTCCGCGTGAAAAGGCGAAAGGATTCCTCCCAGACTGTAATTTATCTATTTTTTCATAAATATCTTTCTTTAGTTTGTATATCTCTTCCAAAACAAATATTCTATTTACAACATCAGTATCATTTTCAGCATTCACCACATTTTTAATTTTTTTATATTTGGCATCAAACACTTCTTCATCATTCTTGCAATTTAACGTTAATGTATGAATAATCCCAAGATTTACTGCTTCATCCTTAGAAATGGGATTTGCAATGTTGCACAAGCGTTTCCCTCTTAGATCATAGTTTCCATCTCTAGTCAATTGAAAACCTTCACCAGGTGGACCCCTCCAAACCTCTCGGGCCAAAGAGCTTTCATGACGACCGAACTTGTCAACACTCATGTCTAGACTAAACCCTTAAGCTATGTATCCTCTACTTTTTAATTCTTCAGTTAAGGCGATCATTTCGTTATCCAGCCCGTTATGTCCAGCCTGAATAGATTCATATAATAACCGCATTCTGTCAACGAGCTTATTCACATTATTATAATATATGATGTTTGTATCATAGGCAGATTTCATAGACATCCCTTTACCTTTAGCTTTCGAAGGTTTTCCTCTAATATTAGAAAATAGCTTTGCAATTACATCCTTGTACATATCTGATTTATTTCTATGAATAGGTGCATTTGAAGAATAACCTTTTCTATGGGAATTAGTTAACAAACATATATTTTTAAAATTATTTAAATCCTTCTTGGAATATTTATGGGGAGACGACTTAAAGATCAACTCAAACAGTCCAGCGGTGCCTTTAAAAGTTTGATCTTTTACTTTAATATTATCTTTGTCATCCACTTCTATCACACTATCTCCCATTCGAAGACCATCTCTATCCATGCGAGCTCCATATACATGGTATCTTGACGGTTTCCTTGCCCCATGTAGCATTTTTTAAATATATTTTCGTGAAAGAGGTCCTTTGTTCCCAATTTCTTTACTTAAAATGCTGATATTTGTAGGGGAATCTGCTTCTTGTAAACTGCCTACATCTTGAGTTTCTACATCTGATTTACTGCTTGCTTCATCTTCATCTTCATCCTCTTTTTCCAATGAATGCGTTGACCTACTAAATAATTCCGAATCGATCTCTGAGTTGTCGGTTTCTGAAGATGAGTTTGCTTTAATTATTGGTTTTTCTGTTTCTATTTCTTCTTGATCCGTAAATTTAGATTTGTTAATTTTTTCATTTATTTTATTCAGAGGATCTACAATGGGTTTGAATGTTTCCTCTAAATATTTATTTCTAGCCACTAATCCTTCTTTTAGTAACAGGTGTTTCTTCCGTATAGAGTCACTGAGAACTTTTATTTCACTAAGCAACTCCGCCTGATTTGGCATTATTAGTTTCGAGCGTTCTCTACAACGTCACAATAAATACTGAAGATTATACATGTAGATGTTAATGTAATAAGACAAATTTATCGAAACCTAATCTATAGCGACCGTTATTCATAGCCCTCTCTTTATCCACAACTAAAAATCCAAACTTTTCTTTCCATGCTCTCCCACACAATTCTCGAAACTTTTCAAATGTCATATCAGCACCAACGTGGTCGTTGTATATGTGTTTGAGATTTTTTTCATCCTGTTTGAAAACTATTAAGAAGTTAACATTGTCCCTAATTAACTGTTTTGGGATTTTACTGTATGTCTGACCAATGTAAATAGAGTCGATATGATTATGCCTTCCCATAGAAAAGTATGTTCTTATTCGCTCATGATTTTCAGAAGAAACATCGTCAAAAATAAAAATTGAATACGGCTCGGCATTGTTGGGCTCTATGATCTCACTACTCGCGTCAAATTTATACAATGAGACATCGGGCACATCATTCATAATCTTTTCCAATAACAGATATTTTGGTTGATTGAGAGACTTGGAAAAAATATATACATTATTAAAACTTAAACCGTTTGGCTTTGTTATTAAATTGAAAACAACGTTGGTTTTCCCACAGTTTGAAGGTCCACTAATAATACATCTCATTGTGTTGGGCAATAAAGTGCCATGCTTACTTACTTCCTTATCAAAGATATCCGGTGTCAAACAATCAATGTCATTGACGTCAAGTCTATCCTTTTGATAGATTACTTCCATGATGTTAGTTATACTTGAGCAGTCTATCCGAATGCTGCGACCTTACTGGTTTTTCCATTTCAAAGTAAGTCCTTTTGATCTATCCAAGTATCTTCGGTCTTATCAAATCCCAACCATCTCACTAAAAGCTTATTACCTCTTTTCCTTACAATCTTCTCAACCAAATAAACACTACCTGTTTTAGATTTTAACAATTCGTGGCCATAAAATCCCCCCTGCAATATTTCTCCTTTACTATCCTTTAAAATGTATGTTTCTGGAAAGGTTGGTTGCACTCGATGCACTGTGAAAACTTCATTTGTCCAATTGGGTAGGTATCCTTTGGTGAATATCTGTTTATATTTACTTATTCTCACATGGTCTCCAATGGAAAATTTCAGAGGAGGCTTTTTATCTAATCGTGGCGTAGTATTTTCCTTTATGCGTTTCAAAACTAAAGATTCATTTTTTTTGTTCACCTGATTTGGTTTCATACCTATAGTACGATGTTTTGTATTGTTGTAATCTTTGATTAGAGTTGGAAGAATATCAAACCACACATAACTTCCTCTTTCTGAAAATTTCTTGTACATCAATGTTTTCAATGTGCGATTGAAACGTTCTACAATGGAGGCTTTCTTTTCACTAAAAGTAGAATAGTGATTTATTTTATTTTTCTTCATCAGATCAGAAAAATCTTTGTTAAAAAATTCTGTGCCGTCGTCTGTCTGTAGATGCTTTATACGTTTTCCTATTGCTTGCAGTACCTTTCTCATAGCTTCAGTAACCGAAGGCCCATTTTTATTTTTAAGGGGAATAGCACTGGCAACCTTTGTAAAACAGTCAATTACTGTTAAAATGTATTTGAAACCTTTGTTTATTCTACTGTATGGTTTCATTTCTACAAGGTCAGCTTGATATAAGTCATTAATACCCTTCACGACCGTTGATCTTCTGGGAAAATTTCTTCGAACTGGTTTGTGAAGTTCTTCAACTATAATTTTTCTCTCGTCCATTGGTCTGCTTCATTCTTCGTCCATTATACAACTGAACGATAATTGTAATTTATTCAATTATACTTGTATGCATTTCAAAAGTCAAATTGATATAAAAAAGATGAGTTCAAGGTCATCCAATTCAAGTTTTAAAAAACTTTACAGTTTTAAGTCAAATTGATATAAAAACATGAGTTCAAGGTCATTCAATTTAAGTTTTAAAAAACTTTACAGTTTTACAGTTCTTCTTTACAGTACAATACAGATTTTGTGGATGTCCGTTACTTTTTTGAATGTCTTATTCAATCCATTTCTGTTAATGAATAGTGCCCATAAGGGAGTGTGTGGATCTTATTTTGAAGGATCACACGCTTGTCGTCTCTGGCTGACAATGACTTCTTTTTTACTGTCATTCTGTACAAATTATGCTTAAAACTCCGGATGGTATTGAAAGTTGCATTGTACTCAGCTCCTCTAAATAAACAGTTATAGTAATGTTCGAATCTCATGTTCTTCATTATATAATTTTTTTAATTCCTTTTGCCTTTTTAATGATTCCGGCTTCGTTTTCATCCGCCGTGTCATTTTCTGTTCTGCCTGTAAACATCCTTAAGGCATACATCTTTGACATAAGTGCTACAATTTCTTCTAGGGGCACTCCAGAAGTTTCATCTTTAAACTTTCCTATCACCTTTTTGTTTACGCAGTTGTCATAGGTTGGATGATCAATGGGGTAGTCTGAGAAGTCAAAGGAATTCCTGTGAGGAAACACTCTGAGGTCTTCATACATGTCGAGTGTCTTGATCCAGTAAACGATCCCATCAGTGTCCATGTAGCATATTCCAATTTTATCCCGTCCGTAATAGGAAACCATCTTGTTGTAATGGAAGTCATACATATGGGTCTTTGAGATGTCTAGTATACACATTCCTACATATAGAGGTCGATCCATGACAACATTGGTTTTGTCCATGCAGACTGCTACAAGATTTTCATTAATTACAATAGAAGTTTTGAAGTTAGGCTTTTGAACTAATTTTAACATTTTCTTTTCGTCAGAGACCAGTTTCAGATTCATGTGATTCCTTTTGTTTTCCAGACATTTTCCATAAACTGCGTTATTCATCAGTTTATAAAATTCTTTGTGGAAATTCGATGTTGCAGCAGCTCTTCTGGCAGTATTAGAATCAATATATTGTTTCAACCAAGTCTTTTGTGTAAATTGGAGTACCCGATTAATTCTAACAATTTTTATGCCCAGTTCAATCGCTTGTTGTACAATCCAGTAATGTGCTATATAGTTAGTTTTATTTTCGAGTGTTGTCATCAATTTGGGATGTTTGCCTCCAGGAGGAATCTCGGTCCTTGGTAGTAGAGGGAGATCGTAATGATGGTCGTGAAGATTTTGTGGATACTCAAAGTCAAAGTCCAAAATGTATCCAATATCATTGAACTTTGGGATGTTTACGATGTCTCCTAATACAGTAGGTTCTACCCAGCAAAAACCACCGTAAGGCAATGGCATGGACATGGCATAACCATATAGGTTATTGGCGTCAAAGTAGCCCAGATATACTGAATCTTCTCTTGGATTATAATTTGGAAGATGTTTGTTATTGGCTTTTACATAACGTGTAACTGATTGTGTTAGCCCTCCTCGAACACCATCTTCAATCATGAGAACCATGTCAATGTCCGTCAAAAGTTGGAGTTCACATTTAGTTTCTTTCATCATTGCCTGCCAAGCTAATCCCGGAGAGGTGAAATAATAAAAACAGTCGAGTTCATAAGCTTTCAAACAGGAATTTCTAAACTCCTCCATTACATCACAAAGGAGAGTTACATCAAGTTTCACATAGAAATCACTGTAATCTCCAAGCGTAGACATGTTAAGTTCTGTCCATACCTTAACAGCATGATCATAATCCTCCGGATCTACTGGTGATTCATTGAGTTTACTATAAAACATTTCTGGTGGAGGTAGTTCAGTCTCGTCAAATCGGGCAATGGAGTCTATGTAGTCGTAGGGAAATACTCCTTTCCTTAATACAAGCTCCAACTTATCTTCTGAAACAAGCTTCTTCGTTTCAATCAGGTCTCCTCTTTCTAAATTCTTTGAAAGTGTCATCAAACTGAAAGGCATAAACCTTAATGAATCTATGAACCTTAATTTTATGTTTTTTACTTTCTTTGAAAAACTGATGAATTTTTCGGTTGTTTGTGCCAATACGTCAATTTGACCTTTGTCTCGACCCAGCTCTGGGATGATAAAGTGAGCGTCGTAACCACTTAGGTTGTGTAATACGACGGGTATAAAATTGGGTAGCTTGAAGTTGATGTTGCAGGCGTTGCATGCAGCTCCTCGGTAAGCGCCTGTCAAATGATCATGGTCACGCACTTTAATGTTGTCTTCAGTAAACTCGTTTTTACACAAGTAACAAACGGTCTCCATTAGATGACAAAGTTCTTGAAGTGGGCTCAGAGTTTCCATTGGAACGATGTAACTATAGAGGGTAGATACCTTTTCAGCAATAATGTACAAATCGTCAACAAATCGTTTTGCAGCTTCCTCTCCTCGGTAAAGTTTTGGAGATGTTGGAATACCATAGTGCTGAAGATGTTCTTCGGAAAGTGTCGATTTTACCAAAAGACAATAGCTGTTTGGTTCATGTCTTTGATATTTTCCACAGTCAGGTGCGTCTGGATCTACATTTTCTACCGGTATCAATGAAGATTCAAAATCCGCGTAAATGACTATTGGGATTCGATACTGGTGATGTATGTTCCTAAACTTTAGAACGGAATTCCTCATGGTAGGCAGGATAACTTTTACTGCAGCATGATCTCCACAAAGCTTAGAGTGTTCCATGAGCCAACTATGACCACCTCTATTAAAAGAGATATTTTTAAAACAGAAACATCTTTTACACACCGTTATTCGATTGTTCCTTTTGGTAAGTTGTTTGTGAATCAGTTTAGTAAAATCTTTTATATACACATAATGTGAAACATCACCATCTGTTAGTAGCAATAAATCTGTATGATCTGCCAGTTCCCGAGTCACTACCTTCAAAGGGTACACATTGTTTCTACTGTCGAGTCCAAAAACATTAATAGATACACCTGGATTGCGTTTCTCAAAACGTCCTATCTCGGCCAATGACACTGGGTAGTTTAGTCCATTAAAATTATACCTACAGATTAGTTCTTGATATCTTCTATTTGGTCGTTCCGGATGTTGGACACCTTCATGCACAAGATGTTTTGCTAACATTGAATACCTGAAGCACTCATTGTCATTGTTTTGAACATTGATACATGAAAAAGTATTTTTTATCTTTGCTGGCAGTGGAATAAAACTGCTGCCACGATCACCGTATCCACGTTTATGAACGCGTAAATCCAGACTGTTTATGTTGAGCAAGGACCATCCAGACCCACGAGCTTCATGTTCAGTTATTTTAAGTACCAATTCCTGTAAACATTCCTCAACAATTTCATCGATGTTTGACGTCACCATGATACTGCGGTTTCTAGAGAGAAACCCTCTGTTAGACAGTTCTCCTTCAACATTATTAAAAGTTGTATCTAATAGCAATCCAAATTTTATGAAATTCAATCGGTGGAGTTCATAATTTAGTTTTTCAACGATGACATCTTTTACAATAGTCAGGAAATTTTGTAGTTCAAGCGAATTTGTATTGTTTATTCTATAATGTCGGACAACAGCTCTCTCAAATGCTTCCACTAAAACTTCCACTCCCAACGTAGAATCTTGACTCGGAGTTCCTGTAGTCGAAGGTTCAGACGATTCATCAGCAGAATCCATCACATCTTCTCTTGGGGGTGCAGCTTCACTCGGTGTTCCTGTAGTCGAAGGTTGAGACGATTCATCTATAGGATCCACCACATCTTCTCTTGGGGGTGCATATGCGATGACACTTGGCCTATTCTGCTCCGTAGAATTTTCGGCAAGGAAGCGCACAAAATCCGGATGGTCTTCACAGTCGGACGGTGTATTTTCCGTAGCATTATGATAAATTTCACAATGCAATACATACAAATCTTCGTTAGAGAAATCTTCATTACAACGATGGCAGTAATACATCGTAGTTGAATTGCTGTTCCATGCGCTGTATGCAGTTCCAGAAGTAGGAATGAGAACAAATGCTTGAATTTTCTACTTATATATCAAATGCTTACCTCAGCACTAAATTCCTATTGGTTCATTTTTTGCTGACATCAGCACCTTTAATCTCATTGGCTCATCAAATTAACCTGTGAACATGAATGTATTTTAAAATCATTATTGCACGAACCTTTCTAGCGACAACATCGTAATGGAGCAGCCTGTACAGGTCCCTGAAATATCCTCTACTACACCACCTTTTCAAATATTGCCTACGGGGAGGCAAGTCACCGGTGAAAATCAACCCGTACAAGTTCATTCTGTAACAAGCAGAACTAGTATAACATCAAGAGAAGTGATCGCTGCGTTGGAAAGATTAGTGGGAGCAGATTATTTGTCCGATGAAGATGCCAACGCAGAGTAGTTACGCTCCATAAGGGTTTACTGTGTAAAACCTACACAAAACAGCCGTTTTCACGGCTACCAATTTTTCACTCGTTTGTAGCAGCAGCTTGTAGCAAATATAAAATTAAATAAAAATACAAAATAAGTTAGCTCTGCAAAGTCTTGAGTGACCATACTCAACGATTGAGTGTAATGGTGGCCTTTAGAAAGGCCGTTTTGAAGTAGACTAAAAGTCTAACTATCGCTTAAGTATGCGACACCATCATCATCCTCCTCATCGCTGCAACCGTCAAATAGTCTCCGTCTGGCATCAGGAGCATCAGGTAGAACAGGGGTCGTGTCTCCCTCGCCATCCTCGATCGGAAGGAAATATTCAATGCTGTCGGCTTCGGACTCTGTGACATGGTAAGCAACGGTCAAATCAATGAATTCATCAATGTCCGATGCGAAAGATGATGTTTCAGCTTCATCGAAGTTGCTGAAAACTTCCATGTCAACATGAGGATCGTCGTCTGGCATAGCAATTACTTCCTCAACGACCACATCAAACTCTTCATGTAACACATCTTCCATCGTGTCTTGCAGTCGCTTCCAGGTGGGAGGCATGTCAAGTGGTGCCATGTTGGGTAGGATGAGAATGAAAATGGACCACAACATGCGCTTAAGTGCGACCCAACGTACCGTACAGAATATTCTGGTAGCTTCTTAAATCGCATACCATTTTATTTTGCTGACCTACTCAAATAACTAATGTTTGGTGTGAGCAAATATCTCTCAATAGAACAATTCATTGGGAAACAGAACACAGACACTTTAAAAAAGTGGTTATTAATGTTAGTTTGTTTTGAGTTCGTTAAATCTTTTAATTCAATATCATAATGTATTTTGTTGGTTGAAGACTAAAAGAGGTGGCACTGATAGTGTCAAAACGAGTGATTGTTGGTTTGAATAAATATTTCTCAATAAAACAATTCATTGGGAAACAGAACACAGAAACTTAAAAAAGAAGTCATGAATGTTAGTTTGTTTTGGGCTCGTTAAATCTTTTAATTTAATATCATAATATACTTTGTTGGTCAAAGACTAAAAGAGGCTGCACTGTTAGTGTCAAAACAAGAAATGGTGGTTATAGTGTCGAAACGACAAATATGAAATTAAATAAAAATACAATATAAGTTAGCTCAGCAAAGTCTTTAAACGATTGAGTGTAATGGTGGCCTTGAAAAAGGCCGTTTGTGTCCGCCCTCAGATGTTGTGTGAGGTGGTGCCGTCGGTCCGCAGACTGTGCCCTTACGGGCATTTGATGATGACGATGACCCGGCCGCTGATCTTAAGTAGGCGCCGAAGGTCCTTCAGCACCGCGGACTTTAGAGGCATGTCATCCTCCAGAGGAGTTGGCGGGACCCACACCCCAGGTTCCAACAGCCGGAGCCGGACTGTCTTCCCGCGGGGGTCGGCCGCGATGCTGTCCAGGTCCTTGGCGACCAGAGCGATGTCCGATCGGTCCCGGACTTCTCTTTGCAGGTTGGCCCGCTGGTTCCATGGCCATTCTGCGATGTGGTGGCTCCTCGCCGTCTGGTGGTGGACAATCTCGTAGGCCATGTTCAGCTCATGCATTTTCATTTGAATGGTACGCTTAAGTGCGACCCAACGTACCGTACAGAATACACTGGTAGCTTCTTAAATCGCATAAGCTATGCTGATTCATCATCTTATTTTGCTGACCTAATCAAACAACTAATATTTGGTTTGGGCAAATATTTCTTAAAAAAAAAAAATCATTGGGAAACAGAACACAGAAACTTATTTTATAAGTCCCTTAAAAAGAAGTTATAAATGTTAGTTTGTTTGGGAGCTCGTTAAATCTTTTAATTTAATATCATAATGTACTTTGTTAGTCAGTCTAAAAGAGGCTGCACTTATAGCTGCAAAACGAGTGAATGAAATGGTGGCCTTGAGAAAGGCCGTTTAGGACCAGCTCCTCCAGCTTAGTCGGACTCCCACATCGGCGTTGCTTTTCGTCCCTCTGTCTTCGGTACATTCTTTTTAAACATTAAATATGACCCAGTCTTGGGTATTGGCATCATGAATTTAGGCAGTCTTACCTTTATAATTTTGTGTTCATCTAGAAAGATGGCCAATCTAGGCTCTTTGGCCTGTTGCAGAAGTTTATACTTCTTCGACACCTTAAGTCTTTCAAATTTTTTACCCTCAGCTAACGGTTCCAAGTCGAAACTTGCTTTGGGTCTTGCCGCTCGGTTTTGTGTGGAGCACAAATCCTCGCCCAGCCTACAGTACTTTCCACACGCCTCGCCCTTCTTCGCTCCTCTCTTCAACTCGTAGGTACACCGTGGAGCGTTCTTCACCCTGGGCGCCAACCGTATTTTCGGTGTCCCGGAGGTCGAACTTCCCGTCGAAAGCTTGGGGTCAGTCCTTCTGATGTAGTCCCTGGTCTCTTCATCTGACGACTCCGAGAGGTCGGGACCAAAGTTCAGTGGACGTGCGATGTACTTCAGGGCGCTCGATGTGGGAGCCTCGTCTGCCGGATCGAAGATGGACTTCTTTGGCAGGATTGCTTGCACAGCTGCAGTAGTCTCTGAAGGGTCCATGTCTCCTCGCTTCAGTGGAATCAAGAGCGAATGAAAAATACCCTAAGGTACAACACCTACGTACCGTATAGGAGATGAGGATAGTTAATGAAAGACTTGTAATTTTCTTTACTCAAACCTTAAGCGCATTTGAAAAAACTATGTTGACCGAAAAATTAATGAAATTTACGGTCAAAATACAGCATTAATTTGAGCCGGTATCTACTTGGCATTGTGATTATTAACACACGAGGTGCTGCATTAAAATAGTAATGTAACTACTGCATTAGCGCTCAAACGACTTGAAAATTTGGTGGCCTTTAGAAAGGCCGTTTTGTCCAGGGTGGAAACTAGATCCAGTAGGCGAATCCCTTTGGATAGCGAGGGTCTTGGCCTGGATCGTCCTTCTTCAGGAACCTCGTAGAAGTGCTGGGCCACTCCATTGATCTCGGCAGCTGGACCCTCAACGTCTGCGTCGAATCCCTCACGAAAACCAGTCGACCTGATGTCTCGGTGTACAGCACTTCGTAGAGGCCTGGATCGAGACGCCACAGCCGGTGAATTGGAGGTGTGGAGGAGCTGAACCGAGCCAGTGGAGCTGCAAACCTCCGTTCCAACCTTGCCAGCTTCTTCTGCGGAGTCGTTGACAGTATTTCGGCCCAGGTGTCTTGGATAGGCGTGACGAGCTCCCACTGTCGAGTCATCTCAGCCAGAATCTCCTCCACGGGCGGCAAGTCTGCCCAAGTCACCCGCTTCTTGTGGACCGCGCCGTCAGAATTCTCGCTGGCCCTCTTCAGGATCGGGCGAGGAGCAGAGGTCGTTCCAGTCTGGTCCATCTTGGCTCTTCAGCGGTGCAGGAACAAGTGAAGGGAGCTCGACAAGCTCTCGGGTTTTGTCAACTCGCTCTGGCTTCCTATTGGTGCGCATGAATTACACTGACTCAACATTTTTTCCGTGGCCTTTAGAAAGGCCGTTTCAAATGTCGGGAGGAACGGGAACCAAATACATTAGCCCAAAAGTTTTAATCGTTTAGGCCAGAACATGTTTAGCCCGATGAAAGTTCTAAAACAGTATTCTGTACGGTACGTAGCTAGGGGAAAGAATCGAGTGATTTTGACCGTGATGTTTAAACTTTTTCCGCCAATCTTTATAGAACATGTTCGGACATTGTTAGGGGAATAAAATAAAGTAGTTTGACCACGATGTTTGACATCTTTCCGCCAAAGGTTAAGGGAGACACACAAAGGATTTAGACCACGACGATTAAATAGTTTCCGCCAAATATTTTGTGTGGATGCGTGGTTGTAGTTAGCGCAGTAGAATAAAGTTATTTTGGTGACAAGGTTTGAAATATCTTGCCAGCTTCATCGAGTTCATTCATTTTGACACAAATAATTTGCTTTGAGTACGGTAAGTAATGGAAATGGCCCTACAGCAGTGAAGTATCCCGCCAAAAAGATCTCGTGACCGGTGAAATTTACAAAACCGATTTCTGTACAGTACGAAGTAAGGGGAACAAAATAAAGTTGTTTTGACCGCGAAGTTTAACAGTTTTCCGCCAAACGTTATTTACTACGGTCGGGCATCGTCAGGGGAGCCAAATAAAGAAGTTTGACCGTGAGGTTCAAAAACTTTCCGCCAAAGGTTAAGGAGACACATCCCTTTGTGTCACTATGATGCATAACAAATTTCGGTACACTTTTGTTGACTGAAATCGGTGGTAGTTAGTTGATAAAAATATAATGTGTTTAGAGCTGAAGACTTAACATTATTAATCCAAAACTTTGTGTTTTAAGTCGGTAGCAATTAGGGGGCCGATAAAGCGGTTTGACCGAGAGAATTAAAAGTTCTGGGCGAAAGTAAGTGAGTGAAGTGGCGTGATAAATAAGGAAAAAGAATTATAATTTATATTCATTTTTGTATAATAATAATATATTGCACATCGAATAGTCCATTAGTTTTCGGATACGAATTATTTCAGCGTTCGACTTGATTGCAAAACGATTAATATTGGTGGCCTTTAGAAAGGCCGTTTTGTGGTATCAATTAAATTAAACTGATATCCACTTAGCGGTGACTCGCTGGCTCAGTTGTCCATCCGTTGGCACCCCAATCTCCAAGTACGTCTTCTTCGGACTCCGATGTGGAAGAGGTACGCCAGTGGGTAATGGCGTTTGCACGACGGTTCTCCCCAGAAGCATCAAGGCCACTCTCTCTTCCGCATTGAAGTCCAGCAGACAATAAAGCCCGGGCTTGAGCTTCCACAGGCGGTGGGTCTTGACTCCCGGAAACGGTGATTTGGACCGGCATCGTTCACCGGGCGTGATGGGTGAAATCGGCCTGCCTTCCGTTGTTGGGACGACCACGGGAGCCGGAGCTGAAGTTGGTCCCGCCTGCAGAACATATTTCTCTGCGTAGTCTCTCTTCCCACCAAGAATTTCTCGAAGAAGACTCCCGGCTCTCGCGGCGTAGGAGGTGATGACTACCCGCTGAGGCAGAACTGGAGTGGGTGACGCCTGCTTGGTCCTCGTTCGATTCCGCACCGGAGTTTTGGGGTTTTTAGCGGGCAACTGAGCAACGGGGTCCCTCCGAGGCATAACCATCTTCTTGGGCCGAGTAGGTTTCCTCAGAAGCATCGGTGGAGTCTTCTCTGTGGCTGGCATCCTCGGGATCTGGCTGGAGTGATGAATAATTCCGCAGCGTGGCCGTGGGGTAGTCATAAACTCTAGCTCACTTCTGATTGGCCCAGCCGCTGAGCCAATGAGAGACGTCGATTTCTCGCTGAGTCAGCGGAAAAGTTGATAAAACCAGGAGCTGCTCACGCCACAGCATCACTCCGGATCGAGCCGTCACGGGACCATCCAAGAAGCAGCTCCGACCTCTCCGGCCGACTTTTGGGACTCGGCGGACACCATCGGAGACACCGGGCATTCGGCGTTGTCTTCGGAGAAGCGCATCCCTACGTGGTATACCGCCTCGGAGCCAAAGCCAAGCGTGCACCCAAGCAGGTCAACTCGCTTGCGCCGCTCGATGTCTACGGAGGTTGCCGTCGAGTCACCGGGGTTGAGCGCCGCCCCTGTACCGAGGAATGTCGCCGTGCCTGGGAAAGACTACTCCGTACGAGGGCGAGAAGTTTCGGAGCCGCTGTGAGACGTTCCCTGGGCGTCAAGATCAGTTTGATCACGGGACCGTTAGGTCCCTTTCCTCGTTTGCACTTGGCCTCTGCGCTTGCCTTCTTTACTGTCCTTTCTTTGCATGGCTTTTGCGTGGGTTCTTTCTTATTTTTTTACTAACTAACACTCAAGGGTACTTAAACTATGTTCCCTTACCTGATTCCTATCACACCCCCCAAAAACAAACATACCCGGGTGGTTCGCGCAGTGCGGTTTCTGCGGTCCCCCACACCTTGGTTCACTCGGTCGGCTGGCCTGCCCAGCTACGATGAACTGCCCCTATACTTGGCTGGTCGGCTGGCATGTCCGCTACAGTCAAGTTCCTTTTTTTTCTAAGTCCCAAATGACCTTGAACATGTTTGAACCTGCCCGGGGTAAAAATATTAGTTAAAGTCCGGAGAAACAAAATAATTATTAGTGGCGGACTAAATAATCGAAAATGTCGGAGACTTACAGATGAAGCCCGCAGTAAAAATCTTAAGAGAAAGCCGAAACGGCCTTTCTAAAGGCCACGGTAGTAAACAGGATTAATTAAATAATTCAGAGAGAAAAGTGAAACGATGGTGTATAAAAGAATAAAGAAACTGGTCAGAAATAAAAATAGAATATTTGCATCAAATAATTGTGGTTAAGCGGAGTTTGTAGAGAAATAGAAAGGGGAAGAATGTTATTTATTGACCGGCTAGTTAAAATGGCCTCCGTGATTTGTTGAATTCTAAAACCGGTTGAATAAATGTAAAATAATTATATTTGATGAAAAAATTATTTTCGTGATAGAAAAGTGTAAGTCATTAATGAAGAAAGACCAATAAAATATAACCCTTGTAAAATAATCTTAAGTAAAACGAAGTATGTTGAGTTATAGACTAAAATTAGTAGCAATTACCGCCGTTCGCAAGTTAATGGGCGAAGGAATTAACCCTTACTAGCCTGATGTGCTCAACACCTACGAGGGGGTCTGGGAGAGCGGAGCCCCCAGCGCTCTCATCTCTTATCTTATCTAAGATCTAAGATAAGATAACAGATAAGATAACCTCCCAAGAGGGACCACCCACGTCGAAATTATAAAAACTTCGTTTTTGTTCGTTTTTATTCGTTTTTTTTGCAAAAAATTGTAAATTCATGAAGATTATCATTTTAGACAATTATTTAACACTTTTTCATCATAAATAAACGTAAAATAAAATGAAAATTAGGGCTCTCTGGTCTCTGCTTTAAGTTCAATAGCGTATTAGTGACGTCACACCACCACGTCACACCCGTGACGTCACACACTCCACCTCGTCACCGTATGACGTCACACATACGTCATCACACGTCACTAATACGTAACCACTGATTAAAAACCGCTGAATTTGCGTTTGTCCCAGGTCTCCCATAATGCCTCTACTAAGGTGGTTATGAATGCCCTTAATTGCTTGAGATTGCTTCGGGAGACGCATGGTAAATCCAACAAATGGTTAAGGTGCAAGGTTGTCAAACGACGAATATTGTGATATCCATCACGCAAGAGTTGGTAAGCGATCAAATAATTTGACGCTGTGAGGTTGAGAGATTTTACCAAATTCAATGGTTCACCTGTCAAAACACTGAGCAGGTACTGAAATTTGGCCACATTTGAAAGAGAAGTACTTTTGTGTACAGTGGTATCAAATAAATTGATGAACGAAATCCATTTTAAAGGAGTACCATCAAAAGTCTGCAAGCTCAATTTAGGCAGTTTAACTCCTGTCACAACTGCAGAGGGAAAATGAACAGAAGCTTCAGAGTGTGAAGAGTGTGGACTTGTAGGCTCCACAGCAGTGTGCACTTCAATTACACTAGAGATTCGGACATAGAGGTCATTGACCTCATCAACGTCTGAGGACAAAACTGTTTCAATGTCATCACCAGTGTCTGTTTCAATGAGACGTTGCAAGTTCAACTCAAAGTCGGCACGTTTTTTCTTAAGCTCGGCAAAGATTGTGTTCAATTGTCGAATCTGCACGGGGGTGAGAGGGGGTGTGCTGATTAACTTATTGACCGCTTCCTCGAGCTTAGCGAAACGAGTTTTGATCAAGTCCGTAGACTTGCGATAAGTCTCATATTTAAATTCCTTTGCAGGCATTGTTTTCGGTTTGAGTGAAACAGTACACTAAAATGACTTAAAGTACAGAAAACAAAGTACAGAAAATTGTGAAACACAATATAATGAACAATCAGAGAGATTGAATTTAATGCTCGGCACTTGAACGCCAGTTGTGAAATTGTTAAGTTAGGCCTACTTAAAATAGCTTTCAAATAAGTTTCAGCCTTAATTAACACAACTGCAGAACGCACATAAATTCAATGTGAATATGTAGGCTTAGGCTTATTTGAATGAAAAACTGTATTAAATAACAGTAAAAAGCCTCAGAGTGAGAGAAAATATTCAACAATTATCAAAGACAAATTGTCAGAGTTTGCTATTTACAATAACAATGTTCTTCAAAAACAATGATTCAAGAAATTCGAAAATAATAATTATTATTTCATCACAAGAAAATGTTATTTTCTTAATTGAAAATAAAATCCATTTAAATACATCAGCATAAATCACCAGTCAATGAAAAACACAATATATATTGCATATAAATGGCCAACAATAATTCAATTGGCAATGTCAAGTGTTGTAAACAACGTCAGCTGAGCAGAGATATTATGAGAATGGCGATACATGCCCATTCATGGCGAGAGACGAGAGAGAGCTCAACAAGGGACAATGTTCCCAGCTGCGGGAAGATTGTTTTTTAACAATGTTCCCAGCTGCGGGAAGATTGTTTTTTAATAATGTTCCCAGTTGCGGGAAGATTGTTTTTAACAATGTTCCCAGCTGCGGGAAGATTGTTTTTTAATAATGTTCCCAGCTGCGGGAAGATTGTTTTTTAATAATGTTCCCAGCTGCGGGAAGATTGTTTTTTAATAATGTTCCCAGCTGCGAAAAGATTGTTTTTCATTGAAAGTTTTGCACTGGACAATATTCCAAAGGACTGAATCACTTATAGATCCGGCTCGAAGGACCAAAAAATGGCTGAGAAAGGGCGGAATTAATTTATTGAAAGATATTGGAAACTATTGAAAAAATGTGAAAAGTCGATTTGTTCGAACTTTACTAGTCTGGTTCAAAATTGCAATGTTCGAAGGACCAGGTACTACGTACCAGAGAATAATAAATGCCTACAACACTGTTTAAATATAGTCAAAAGAAAGGTTTAAACTCACTCACAAGAAAATCCGTATGGCGGAGCTGGAAGGGCGCCAAGATGGCCGAAGGGACGCCAACACAGCCAGGGGACGATGGAACTGCTGGGCCAGGAAAGTCTCTCCGAGGTCCAGGGAATCTTCTCTCTTGCTGCGAATTCGCACGTACGCACAATTGAATAATGAATTGAGCTCTCGTACAGTCCAATGTTCATATACGCGGGAGACCGAGTGTTGCCCGACACGCACTTACACACACTAGGTTCACTGCAATCTATGTTAGTGAACAGAGAAAATAGTTACGGAACAAAATAATACCACTTTGTAAAATATTAAAATAAATCAAAAGGGGGGGCCACCATGGGCGAGACTACGGTCACGTTTAAAAATTATAACGTGCCTGGGAAAAGAAAAGCCGAAAGGCACTTGAGAACTAATCGGTCGAAAGACGAACAGAACCCGAATCAGAATGGTGAGCCTCATGGGAGGTGAAGGGAACTGCTGACATGCAAGAAACGGAACAGAAGTGGTTTTTGAGTCATCAGCCAATCAGCAGCCAGCGAGATTCGGAGCGACAGACGGGCAAGGGTCATCGGCCAATCAGAGGCCATGGATCGGTAAATTTCCGTTTTGAACGTGTTCACCAGCTCTCGGCGATTACGCCCTATCGCTATCTCTCTCTCTCTCGCTCTGCCTACCGCCAATATTTGAAATGACAATTCTGCTTGTTTGTTATAACTTAAAATCAGTACTTAACACTCATTTTACTACTATTCCGTGGCAATATATATGGTTGGATGTCTTTGAGAACGAGCCCCTTAACCACTTAACCATCATGCTCACTTTACCACTAATCCATGGCAACATATATGGTTGAATGTCCTTGAGAACGAGAACCTTAACCACTTAACCTTAATGCTCACTTTACCACTGTTCCATGGCAACATACATGGTCGAATGTCTACGAGAACGAGCCCCTCAACCACTTAACCTTAATGCTCACTTTACCACTGTTCCATGGCAACATATATGGATGAATGTCCTTGAGAACGAGCCCCTTAACCACTTAACCATCATGCTCACTTTACCACTAATCCATGGCAACATATATGGTTGAATGTCCTTGAGAACGAGAACCTTAACCACTTAACCTCAATGCTCACTTTACCACTGTTCCATGGCAACATACATGGTCGAATGTCTACGAGAACGAGCCCCTCAACCACTTAACCTTAATGTTCACTTTACCAATGTTCCTTGGCAATATATATGGTTGAATGTCCTTGAGAACAAGCACCTTATCCACTTAACCTTAATGCTCACTCTACCACTGTTCCATTGCAAAATATATGGTTGAGTTTCCTTGAGAACGAGCCCCTTAACCACTTAACCTTAATGCTCACTTTACCACTGTTCCATGGCAACATATATGGTCAAATGTCCTTGAGAACAAGCGCCTTATCCACTTAACCTCAATGCTCATTCTACCACAGTTCCATGGCAACATATATGGTTGAATTTCCTTAAGAACGAGCCCCTTAACCACTTAACCTTAATGCTCACTTTACCACTGTTCCATGGCAACATATATGGTCGAATGTCCTTGAGAACAAGCCCCTTAATAACTTAACCTTAATAGTCACTTTATTACTGTTGCATGGCAATATATATGGTTGAATGTCCTTGAGAACGAGCCCCTTAACCACTTAACCTTATTGCTCAATCTACCACAGTTCCATGGCAACATATATGGTCAAATAACCTTGAGAACGAGCATCTTAACCACTTAACCTTAATGCTCACTTTGCCACTGTTCCATGGCAACATATATGGTTGAATGTCCTTGAGAACGAGCCCATTAACCACTTAACCATAATGCTCACTTTACCACTAATCCATGGCAACATATATGGTTGAATGTCCTTGAGAACGAGCACCTTAACCACTAAACCTTAATGCTCACTTTACCACTGTTCCATGGCAACATATATGGTCGAATGTCCTTGAGAACGAGCACCTTAACCACTTAAACTTAATGCTCACTTTACCACTGTTCCATGGCAACATATATGGTTGAATGTCCTTGAGAACGAGCCCCATAACCACTTAACCTTAATGCTGACTTTACTACTGTTAAATGGCAACATATATGGTTGAATGTCCTTAAGAACGAGCAACCTAACCACTTAACCTTAATTCTCACTTTACCACTGTTCCATGGCAACATATATGGTTTAATGTGCTTGAGAACGAGCCCCTTAACAACTTAACTTTAATGCTCATTTTACTACTATTCCATGGCAATATATATGGTTGAATGTCCTTGACAACGAGCCCCTTAACCACTTCACCTTAATGCTCACTTTGCCACTGTTCCATGGCAGCATATATAATTGAATGTCCTTGAGAACGAGCCCCTTAACCACTTAACCATAATGCTCACTTTACCACTAATCCATGGCAACATATATGGTTGAATGTCCTTGAGAACGAGCCCTTTAACCACTTAACCTTAATAATCACTTTACCACTGTTCCATGGCAACATATATGGTCGAATGTCCTTTAGAACGAGCACCTTAACGACTTAAAATTAATGCTCACTTTACCACTGTTCGATGGCAACATATATGGTCAAATGTCACTGAGAACGACCACCTTAACCACTTAACCTTAATGCTCACTTTACGACTGTTCCATTGTAACATATATAGTTGAATGTCCCTGAAAACGAGCCCCTTAACAACTTAACCTTAATGCTCACTTTACCACTGTTATATGGCATCATATATGGTTGAATGTCCTTGAGAACGAGTTCCTTAACCACTTAACCTTAATGCTCACTTTACCACTGTTCCATGGCAACATATATGGTTGAATGTCCTTGAGAACGCGCCCCTTAACCGATTAAACTTAATGCTCACTTTACCACTGTTCCATGGCAACATATATGGTTGAATGTCCTTGAGAACGATCCCCTTAACCAATTAACCTTAAAGCTAATTTTACCACTGTTCCATGGCAACATATATGGTTGAATGTCCTTGAGAACGAGCCCCTTGACCACTCAACCTTAATGGTCACTTTACCACTGTTCCATGGCAACATATATGGTTGAATGTCCTTGAAAACGAGCCCCTTAACCAATTAACCTTAAAGCTAATTTTACCACTGTTCCATGGCAACATGTATGGTTGAATGTCTTTGAGAACAAGCCCCTTAACCACTTAAACTTAATGCTCACTTTACCACTGTTCCATGGCAACATATATGGTTGAATGTCCTTGAGAACGAGCCCCACAACCACTTAACCTTAATGCTGACTTTACCACTGTTCCATGGCAACATTTATGGTTGAATGTCCTTGAGAAAGAGCCCCATAACCACTTAAACTTAATGCTCACTTTACCACTGTTCCAAGGCAACATAAATGGTTGAATGTCCTTGAAAACGAGGCCCTTAACCACTCAACTTAATGCTTACTTTACCACTGTTCCATTGCAACATATATGGTTGAATGTCCTTGAGAACGAGCCTCTTAACCACTTAACCTTAATGCTCATTTATCACTGTTCCATGGCAACATATATGGTTGAATGTCCTTCAGAACGGGCCCCTTAATCACTTAACCTTAATGCTCATTTATCACTGTTCCATGGCAACATATATGGTTGAATGTCCTTCAGAACGGGCCCCTTAATCACTTAACCTTAAAGCTCACTTTACCCCTGTTTAAGGCAACATATATGGTTGAATGTCCTTGAGAACGAGAACCTTAACCACTTCTCCTTAATGCTCACTTTACCATTGATCCATGGCAACATATATGGGTGAATGTCCTTGAGAACGAGCCCCTTAACCACTTAACATTAATGCTCACTTTACCACTGTTCCATGGCAACATATATGGTTGAATGTCCTTGAGAACAAGCCCCTTAACCACTTAACCTTAATGCTCACTTTACCACTGTTCCATGGCAACATATATGGTCGAATATCCTTAAGAACGAGCAACTTAACCACTTAACCTTAATGCTCACTTTACCACTATTCCATGGCAACATATATGGTTGAATGTCCTTGAGAACGAGGCCCTTAATCACTTAACCTTAATGCTCACTTTACCACTATTCCATGGCAATATATAAGGTTGAATGTCTTTGAGAACGAACCCCTTAACCACTTAACCTTAATGCTCACTTTACCACTGTTCCATGGCAACGTATATGGTTTAGTGTCCTTGAGAACGAGCCCCTTCACAACTTAACCTTAATGTTCACGTTACCACTGTTCCATGGCAACATATATGGTCGAATGTCCTTGAGAGCGAGCACCTTAGTCACTTAGTCTTAATGCTCACTTTACCACTCTTCCATGGAAACATATATGGTCAAATGTCCTTGAGAACAAGCACCTTATCCACTTAACCTTAATGCTCATTTTACCACTGTTCTATGTCATCATATATGGTTGAACGTCCTTGAGAACGAGTTTCTTAACCACTTAACCTTAATGCTCACTTTACCACTGTTCCATGGCAACATATATGGTTGAATGTTTTTGAGATCGCGCCTCTTAACCGATTAAACTTAATGCTCACTTTACCACTGTTCCATGGCAACATACATGGTTGAATGTCCTTGAGAACGAGCCCCTTAACCAATTAACCTTAAAGCTAATTTTACCAGTGTTCCATGGCAACATATATGGTTGAATGTCCTTGAAAACGAGCCCCTTAACATATTAACCTTAAAGCTAATTTTACCACTGTTCCATGGCAACATATATGGTTGAATGTACTTGAGAACGAGGCCCTTAACCACTCAACTTAATAATCACTTTACCACTGTTCCATGGCAACATATAAGGTCGAATGTCCTTGAGAGAGAGCCCCTTAACCACTTAACCTTAATGCTCACTTTACCACTGTTCCATGGCAACATATATGGTTGAATGTCCTTGAGAACGAGCCCCTTAACCACTTAACCTTAATGCTCACTTTACCACTGTTCCATGGCAACATATATGGTCGAATGTCCTTGAGAACGAACCCCTTAAGCAATTATCCTTAATGTTCACTTTACCACTGTTCCATGGCAACATATATGGTTGAATGTCCTTGAGAACGAGCCCCTTAACATATTAACCTTAAAGCTAATTTTACCACTGTTCCATGGCAACATATATGGTTGAATGTCCTTGAGAACGAGTCCCTTAACCACTTAACCTTAATGCTCACTTTACCACTGTTCCATGGCAACATATATGGTCGAATGTCCTTGAGAACGAGCCCCTTGACCACTCAACCTTAATGCTCACTTTACCACTGTTCCATGGCAACATATATGGTTGAATGTCCTTGAAAACGAGCCCCTTAACATATTAACCTTAAAGGTAATTTTACCACTGTTCCATGGCAACATATATGGTTGAATGTCCTTGAGAACGAGCCCCTTAACCACTTAACCTTAATGCTCACTTTACCAATGTTCCATGGCAACATATATGGTCGAATGTCCTTGAGAACGAGCCCCTTGACCACTCAACCTTAATGCTCACTTTACCACTGTTCCATGGCAACATATATGGTTGAATGTCCTTGAAACGAGCCCCTTAACATATTAACCTTAAAGCTAATTTTACCACTGTTCCATGGCAACATATATGGTTGAATGTCCTTGAGAACGAGCCCCTTGACCACTCAACCTTAATGCTCACTTTACCACTGTTCCATGGCAACATATATGGTTGAATGTCCTTGAAAACGAGCCCCTTAACATATTAACCTTAAAGCTAATTTTACCACTGTTCCATGGCAACATATATGGTTGAATGTCTTTGAGAACAAGCCCCTTAACACTTAAACTTAATGCTCACTTTACCACTGTTCCATGGCAACATATATGGTTGAATGTCCTTGAGAACGAGCCCCATAACCACTTAACCTTAATGCTGACTTTACCACTGTTCCATGGCAACATTTATGGTTGAATGTCCTTGAGAAAGAGCCCCATAACCATTTAACCCTAATACTCACTTTACCACTGTTCCATGGCAACATAAATGGTTGAATGTCCTTGAGAACGAGGCCCTTAACCACTCAACTTAATGCTCACTTTACCACTGTTCCATGGCAACATATATGGTTGAATGTCCTTGAGAACGAGCCTCTTAACCACTTAACCTTAATGCTCATTTATCACTGTTCCATGGCAACATATATGGTTGAATGTCCTTCAGAACGGGCCCCTTAATCACTTAACCTTAATGCTCATTTATCACTGTTCCATGGCAACATATATGGTTGAATGTCCTTCAGAACGGGAGCCTTAATCACTTAACCTTAAAGCTCACTTTACCCCTGTTTAAGGCAACATATATGGTTGAATGTCCTTGAGAACGAGCCCCTTAACCACTTAACCTTAATGCTCACTTTACCACTGTTCCATGTCAACATATATGGTCGAATATCCTTAAGAACCAGCCTCTTAACACTTAACCTTAATGCTCACATTACCACTGTTCCATGTTAAAAAATATGGTCGAATGTCTTTGAAAACGAGCCCCTTAACCACTTAACCTTAATGCTCACTTTACCACTGTTCCATGTCAACATATATGGTTGAATGTCCTTTAAAACGAGCCCCTTAACCACTTAACCTTAATGCTCACTTTACCACTATTCCATGGCAACATATATAGTCGAATGTCCTAGAGAACGAGCACCTTAACCACTTAACCTTAATGCTCATTCTACCACAGTTCCATGGCAACATATATGGTTGACGTTCCTTGAGAACGAGCCTCTTAACCACTTAACCTTAATGCTCACTTTACCACTGTTCCATGGCAACATATATGGTTGAATGTCCTTGAGAACGAGCACCCTAACCACTTAACCTTAATGCTCACTTTACCACTGTTTCATGGCAACATATAAGGTCGAATGTCCTTGAGAGAGAGCCCCTTAACCACTTAACCTTAATGCTCACTTTACCACTGTTCCATGGCAACATATATGGTTGAATGTCCTTGAGAACTAGCACCTTAACCACTTAACCTTAATGCTCACTTTACCACTGTTCCATGGCAACATATATGGCCGAATGTCCTTGAGAACGAGCATCTTAACCACTTAACCTTAATGCTCACTTTACGACTGTTCCATTATAACATATATGGTTGAATGTCCTTGAGAACGAGTCCCCTAACCACTTAACCATAATGCTCATTTTACTACTATTCCGTGGCAATATATATGGTTGAATGTCCTTGAGAACCAGCCCCTTAACCACTTAACCTTAATGCTCACTTTGCCACTGTTCCCATGGCAACATATATGGATGAATGTCCTTGAGAATGAGCCCCTTAACCACTTAACCATCATGCTCACTTCACCACTAATCCATGGCAACATATATGGTTGAATGTCCTTGAGAACGAGGACCTTAACCACTTAACCTTAATGCTTACTTTACCACTGTTCCATGGCAACATACATGGTCGATTGTCCTTGAGAACGAGCCCCTTAACCACTTAACCTAAATGCTCACTTTACCACTGTTCCATGGCAACATATATGGTCAAATGTCCTTGAGAACAAGCGCCTTATCCACTTAACCTCAATGCTCATTCTACCACAGTTCCATGGCAACATATATGGTTGAATTTCCTTAAGAACGAGCCCCTTAACCACTTAACCTTAATGCTCACTTTACCACTGTTCCATGGCAACATATATGGTTGAATGTCCTTGAGAACCCGCACCTTAACCACTTAACCTTAATGCTCACTTTACCACTGTTCCATGGCAACATATATAGTTTAATGTCCTTGAGAACGATCCCCTTAACCTCTTAACCTTAATGCTCACTATACCGATGTTCCATGGCAACATGTATGGTTGAATGTGCCTAAGAACGATCCCCTTAACCACTTAACCTTAATGCTCAATTTACCACTGTTCCATGGCAACATATAAGGTTGAATGTGCTTAAGAACGAGCACCTAAACCACTTAACCTTAATGCTCATTTTACCACTGTTCAATGGCAACATATACGGTTGGATGTCCTTGAGAACGAGCCCCTTAACCACGTAATAATAATGCTCACTTTACCACTGTTCCATTGCAACATATATAGGTGAATATCCTTGAGAACGAGCCCTTAACCACTTAACCTCAATGCTCACTTTACCACTGTTCCATAGCAACATATATGGTTGAATGTCCTTGAGAACAAGCCCCTTAACCACTTAAACTTAATGCTCACTTTACCACTGTTCCATGGCAACATATATGGTCGAATATCTTTGAGAACGAGCCCCTTAACCACTTAACCTTAATGCTCACTTTATTACTGTTCCATGGGAACAAATATGGTGGAATGTCCTTGAAAACGAGACCCTTAACCACTTAACCTTAATGCTCACTTTACCACTGTTCCATGTCAACATATATGGTTGAATGTCCTTGAGAACGAGCCCCTTAACCACTTAACCTAATGCCCACTTTACCACTGTTCCATGGCAACATGTATGGTTGAATGTCCTTGAAAACGAGCCCCTTAACCACTTAACCTTAATGCTGACTTGACTACTATTCCATTGCAACATATATGGTTGAATGTCCTTGAGAACGAGCCCCTTAGCCACTTAACCTTAATGCTCACTTTACCACTGTTCCATGGCAACATATATGGTTGAATGTCCTTGAGAACGAGCCCCTTAACCACTTAACCTTAATGCTCACTTTACCACTGTTTCATGGCAACATATATGGTAGAATGTCCTTAAGAACGAGCACCCTAACCACTTAACCTTAATGCTCACTTTACCACTGTTCCATGGCAACATATATGGTTTAATGTGCTTGAGAACGAGCCTCTTAACCACTTAACCTTAATGCTCATTTTACTACTATTCCATGGCAATATATATTGTTGAATGTCCTTGAGAACGAGCCCCTTAACCACTTAACCATAATGCTCACTTTGCCACTGTTCCATGGCAACATATATGGTTGAATGTCCTTGAGAACGAGCCCCTTAACCACTTAACCATAATGCTAACTTTACCACTAATCCATGGCAACATATATGGTTGAATGTCCTCTAGAACGAGCACCTTAACAACTTAACCTTAATGCTCACTTTACCACTGTTCCATGGCAACATATATGGTTGAATGTCTTTGAGAACGAGCACCTTAACCACTTAACCTTAATGCTCACTTTACCACTGTTCCATATCAACATATATGGTCGAATGTCCTTGAGAACGAGCATCTTAACCACTTAACCTTAATGCTCACTTTACGACTGTTCCATTGTAACATATATGGTTGAATGTCCTTGAGAACGAGTCCCCTAACCACTTAACCATAATGCTCATTTTACTACTATTCCGTGGCAATATATATTATTGAATGTCCTTGAGAACGAGGCCCATAACCACTTAACCTTATTGCTCACTCTACCACAGTTCCATGGCAACATATATGGTCGAATAACCTTGAGAACGAGCATCTTAACCACTTAACCTTAATGCTCACTTTGCCACTGTTCCATGGCAACATATATGGTTGAATGTCCTTGAGAACGAGCCCCTTAACCACTTAACCATAATGCTCACTTTACCACTAATCCATGGCAACATATATGGTTGAATGTCCTTGAGAACGAGTACCTTAACCACTTAACCTTAATGCTCACTTTACCACTGTTCCATGGCAACATATATGGTTGAATGTCCTTGAGAACGAGCCCCTTACCACTTAACCTAAATGCTCACTTTACCACTGTTCCATGGCAACATATATTTTTGAATGTCCTTGAGAACAAGCCCCTTAACCACTTAACCTTAATAGTCACTTTATTACTGTTCCATGGCAACATATACGTTCGAATGTACTTGAGAACGAGCACCTTAAACACTTAACATTAATGCTCACTTTACCACTGTTTCATGGCAACATATATAATCGAATGTCCTTGAGAGAGAGCCCCTTAACCACAACCTTAATGCTCACTTTACCTCTGATCCTTGGCAACATATATGGTTGAATGTCCTTGAGAACGAGCCCCTTAACCACTTAACCTTAATGCTCACTTTACCACTGTTCCATGGCAACATATATGGTCGAATGTCCTTGAGAACGAGCCGCTTAAGCAATTATGCTTAATGTTCACTTTACCACTGTTCCATGGCAACATATATGGTTGAATGTCCTTGAGAACAAGCCCCTTAACCACTTAACCTTAATGCTCACTTTACCACTGTTCCATGGCAACATATATGGTTGAATGTCCTTGAGAACGAGCACCCTAACCACTTAACCTTAATGCTCACTTTACCACTGTTCCATGGCATCATATATGGTTTAATGTGCTTGAGAACGAGCCTCTTAACCACTTAACCTTAATGCTCATTTTACTACAATTCCATGGCAATATATATGGATGAATGTCCTTGAGAACGAGCCCCTTAACCACTTAACCTTAATGCTCACTTTGCCACTGTTCCATGGCAACATATATGGTTGAATGTCCTTGAGAACGAGCAACTTAACCACTTAACCATAATGCTCACTTTGCCACTGTTCCATGGCAACATATATATTTGAATGTCGTTGAGAACGAGCCCCTTAACCAATTAACCATAATGCTCACTTTACCACTAATCAATGGCAACATATATGGTTGAATGTCCTTGAGAACGAGCACCTTAACCACTTAACCTTAATGCTCACTTTACCACTGTTCCATGGCAACATATATGGTTGAATGTCCTTGAGAACGAGCACCTTAACCACTTAACCTTAATGCTCACTTTACCACTGTTCCATGGCAACATATATGGTCGAATGTCCTTGAGAACGAGCATCTTAACCACTTAACCTTAATGCTCACTTTACGACTGTTCCATTGTAACATATATGGTTGAATGTCCTTGAGAACGATCCCCCTAACCACTTAACCATAATGCTTATTTTATAACTATTCCGTGGCAATATATATGGTTGAATGTCCTTGACATCGAGCCCCTTAACCACTTAACCTTAATGCTCACTTTACCACTGTTCCATAGCAACATATATGGATGAATGTCCTTGAGAACGAGCCCCTTAACCACTTAACCATCATGCTCACTTTACCACTAATCCATGGCAACATATATGGTTGAATGTCCTTGAGAACGAGAACTTTAACCACTTAACCATAATGCTCCCTTTACCACTGTTCCATGGCAACATACATGGTCGAATGTCCTCGAGAACAAGCGCCTTATCCACTTAACCTCAATGCTCATTCTACCACAGTTCCATGGCAACATATATGGTTTAATTTCCTTAAGAACGAGCCCCTTAACCACTTAACCTTAATGCTCACTTTACCACTGTTCCATGGCAACATATATGGTCAAATTTCCTTGAGAACAAGCGCCTTATCCACTTAACCTCAATGCTCATTCTACCACAGTTCCTTGGCAACATATATGGTTGAATTTCCTTAAAAACGAGCCCCTCAACCACTTAACTTTAATGCTAACTTTACCACTGTTCCATGGCAATATATATGGTTGAATGTCCTTGAGAACGAGCCCCTTAACCACTTAACCTTAATGCTCATTTTACAATTGTTCCATGGCAACATATATGGTCGAACGTCATTGAGAACGAGCCCCTTTACCACTTAACCCTAATGCTCACTTTACCACTGTTCCATGGCAACATATATAGTTGAATGTCCTTGAGAACGATCCCCTTAACCTCTTAACCTTAATGCTCACTATACCGTTGTTCCATGGCAACATGTATGGTTGAATGTGCCTAAGAACGATCCCCTTAATTACTTAACCTTAATGCTCAATTTACCACTGTTCCATGGCAACATATAATGTTGAATGTGCTTAAGAACGAGCACCTAAACCACTTAAGCTTAATGCTCATTTTACCACTGTTCAATGGCAACATATATGGTTGAATGTCCTCGAGAACGAGCCCCTTAACCACTTAATAATAATGCTCATTTTACCACTGTTCCATGGCAACATATATGGTCGAATATCCTTGAGAACAAGCCACTTAACCACTTAACCTTAATGCTCACTTTACCACTGTTCCATGGGAACAAATATGGTGGAATGTCCTTAAAAACGAGACCCTTAACCACTTAACCTTAATGCTCACTTTACCACTGTTCCATGTCATTATATATGGTTGAATATCCTCAAGAACGAGCACCTTAACCACTTAACCATAATGCTCATTTTACCACTATTCCATGGCAACATATATGGTTGAATGTCCTTGAGAACGAGCCCCTTAAGCACTTAACCTTAATGCTCACTTTACCACTGTTCCATGGCAACATTTTTGGTTGAATTTCCTTGAAAACGAGCCCTTTAACCACTTAACTTTAATGCTCACTTTACCACTGTTCCATGGCAACATATATGGTTGAATGTCCTTGAGAACGAGCACCCTAACCACTTAACCTTAATGCTCATTTTACCACTGTTCCATGGCAACATATATGGTTTAATGTGCTTGAGAACGAGCCTCTTATCCACTTAACCTTAATGCTCATTTTACTACTAATCCATGGCAACATATATGGTTGAATATCCTTGAGAACGAGCACCTTAGACACTTAACCTTAATGCTCACTTTACCACTAATCCATGGCAACATATATGGTTGAATGTCCTTGAGAACGAGCACCTTAACCACTTAACCTTAATGCTCCTTTTACCACTGTTCCATGGCAACATATATGGTTGAATGTCCTTGAGAACGAGCACCTTAACCACTTAACCTTAATGCTCACTTTACCACTGTTCCATGGCAACATATATGGTCGAATGTCCTTAAGAACGAGCATCTTAACCACTTAACCTTAATGCTCACTTTACGACTGTTCCATTGTAACATATATGGTTGAATGTCCTTGAGAACGAGTCCCCTAACCACTTAACCATAATGCTCATTTTACTACTATTCCGTGGCAATATATATGGTTGAATGTCTTTGAGAACGAGCCCCTTAACCACTTAACCTTAATGCTCACTTTACCACTGTTCCATGGCAACATATATGGATGAATGTCCTTGAGAACGAGCCCCTTAACCACTTAACCATCATGCTCACTTTACCACTAATCCATGGCAATATATATGGTTGAATGTCCTTGAGAACGAAAACCTTAACCACTTAACCTTAATGCTCACTTTACCACTGTTCCATGGCAACATACATGGTCGAATGTCTACGAGAACGAGCCCCTCAACCGCTTAACCTTAATGTTCACTTTACCAATGTTCCATGGCAATATATATGGTTGAATGTCCTTGAGAACAAGCACCTTATCCACTTAACCTTAATGCTCACTCTACCACTGTTCCATTGCAAAATATATGGTTGAGTTTCCTTGAGAACGAGCCCCTTAACCACTTAACCTTAATGCTCACTTTACCACTGTTCCATGGCAACATATATGGTCAAATGTCCTTGAGAACAAGCGCCTTATCCACTTAACCTCAATGCTCATTCTACCACAGTTCCATGGCAACATATATGGTTGAATTTCCTTAAGAACGAGCCCCTTAACTACTTAACCTTAATGCTCACTTTACCACTGTTCCATGGCAACATATATGGTCGAATGTCCTTGAGAACAAGCCCCTTAATAACTTAACCTTAATAGTCACTTTATTACTGTTCCATGGCAATATATATGGTTGAATATCATTGAGAACGAGCCCCTTAACCACTTAACCTTAATGCTCACTTTGCCACTGTTCCATGGCAACATATATGGTTGGATGTCCTTGAGAACGAGCCCCTTAACCACTTAACCATAATACTCACTTTACCACTAATCCATGGCAACATATATGGTTGAATGTCCTTGAAAACGAGCCCCTTAACCACTTAACCTAAATGCTCACTTTGCCACTGTTCCATGGCAACATATATGGTTGAATGTCCTTGAGAACGAGCCCCTTAACCACTTAACCATAATGCTCACTTTACCACTAATCAATGGCAACATATATGGTTGAATGTCCTTGAGAACGAGCACCTTAACCACTTAACCTTAAAGCTCACTTTACCACTGTTCCATGGCAACATATATGGTTGAATGTCTTGAGAACGAGCACCTTAACCATTTAACCTTAATGCTCACTTTACCACTGTTCCATGGCAACATATATGGTCGAATGTCCTTGAGAACGAGCATCTTAACCACTTAACCTTAATGCTCACTTTACGACTGTTCCATTGTAACATATATGGTTGAATGTCCTTGAGAACAAGTCCCCTAACCACTTAACCATAATGCTCATTTTACTACTATTCCGTGGCAATATATTTATGGTTGAATGTCCTTGAGAACGAGCCCCTTAACCACTTAACCTTAATGCTCACTTTACCACTGTTCTATGGCAACATATATGGATGAATGTCCTTGAGAACGAGCCCCTTAACCACTTAACCATCATGCTCACTTTACCACTAATCCATGGCAACATATATGGTTGAATGTCCTTGAGAACGAGAACCTTAACCACTTAACCTTAATGCTCCCTTTACCACTGTTCCATGGCAACATACATGGTCGAATGTCCTCGAGATCAAGCGCCTTATCCACTTAACCTCAATGATCATTCTACCACATTTCCATGGCAACCTATATGGTTAAATTTCCTTAAGAACGAGCCCCTTAACCACTTAACCTTAATGCTCACTTTACCACCGTTCCATGGCAACATATATGGTCAAATGCCCCTGACAACAAGGGCCTTATCCACTTAACCTCAATGCTCATTCTACCACAGTTCCATGGCAACATATATGGTTGAATTTCCTTAAGAACGAGCCCCTTAACCACTTAACCTTAATGCTCACTTTACCGTTGTTCCATGGCAACATGTATGGTTGAATGTGCCTAAGAACGATCCCCTTAATTACCTTAGCTTAATGCTCAATTTACCACTGTTCCATGGCAACATATAATGTTGAATGTGCTTAAGAACGAGCACCTAAACCACTTAACCTTAATGCTCACTTTATTACTGTTCCATATTAACCAATATGGTCGAATGTCCTTGAGAACGAGCATCTTAACCACTTAACCTTAATGCTCACTTTACGACTGTTCCATTGTAACATATATGGTTGAATGTCCTTGAGAACGAGTCCCCTAACCACTTAACCATAATGCTCATTTTACTACTATTCCGTGGCAATATATATTATTGAATGTCCTTGAGAACGAGGCCCTTAACCACTTAACCTTATTGCTCACTCTACCACAGTTCCATGGCAACATATATGGTCGAATAACCTTGAGAACGAGCATCTTAACCACTTAACCTTAATGCTCACTTTGCCACTGTTCCATGGCAACATATATGGTTGAATGTCCTTGAGAACGAGTACCTTAACCACTTAACCTTAATGCTCACTTTACCACAGTTCCATGGCAATATATATGGTTGACTTTCCTTGAGAACGAGCCCATTAACCTCTTAACCTTAATGCTCACTTTACCACTGTTCCATGGCAACATATATGGTTGAATGTCCTTGAGAACGAGCCCCTACCACTTAACCTAAATGCTCATTTTACCACTGTTCCATGGCAACATATATGGTTGAATGTCCTTGAGAACAAGCCCCTTAACCACTTAACCTTAATAGTCACTTTATTACTGTTCCATGGCAACATATACGGTCGAATGTACTTGAGAACGAGCACCTTAAACACTTAACATTAATGCTCACTTTACCACTGTTTCATGGCAACATATATGGTTGAATATCCTTGAGAGAGAGCCCCTTAACCACTTAACCTTAATGCTCACTTTACCTCTGATCCTTGGCAACATATATGGTTGAATGTCCTTGAGAACGAGCCCCTTAACCACTTAACCTTAATGCTCACTTTACCACTGTTCCATGGCAACATATATGGTCGAATGTCCTTGAGAACGAGCCGCTTAAGCAATTATCCTTAATGTTCACTTTACCACTGTTCCATGGCAACATATATGGTTGAATGTCCTTGAGAACAAGCCCTTTAACCACTTAACCTTAATGCTCATTTTACCACTGTTCCATGGCAACATATATGGTTGAATGTCCTTGAGAACGAGCACCCTAACCACTTAACCTTAATGCTCACTTTACCACTGTTCCATGGCAACATATATGGTTTAATGTGCTTGAGAACGAGCCTCTTAACCACTTAACCTTAATGCTCATTTTACTACAATTCCAAGGCAATATATATGGTTGAATGTCCTTGAAACGAGTCCCTTAACCACTTAACCTTAATGCTCACTTTGCCACTGTTCCATGGCAACATATATGGTTGAATGTCCTTGAGAACGAGCAACTTAACCACTTAACCATAATGCTCACTTTGCCACTGTTCCATGGCAACATATATATTTGAATGTCGTTGAGAACGAGCCCCTTAACCAATTAACCATAATGCTCACTTTACCACTAATCAATGGCAACATATATGGTTGAATGTCCTTGAGAACGAGCACCTTAACCACTTAACCTTAATGCTCACTTTACCACTGTTCCATGGCAACATATATGGTTGAATGTCCTTGAGAACGAGCACCTTAACCACTTAACCTTAATGCTCACTTTACCACTGTTCCATGGCAACATATATGGTCGAATGTCCTTGAGAACGAGCATCTTAACCACTTAACCATAATGCTTATTTTATTACTATTCCGTGGCAATATATATGGTTAAATGTCCTTGAGAACGAGCCCCTTAACCACTTAGACTTAATGCCCACTTTACCACTGTTCCATGGCAACATATATGGATGAATGTCCTTGAGAACAAGCCCCTTAACCACTTAACCATCATGCTCACTTTACCACTGTTCCATGGCAACATATATGGTCGAATGTCCTTGAGAACGAGCATCTTAACCACTTAACCATAATGCTTATTTTATTACTATTCCGTGGCAATATATATGGTTGAATGTCCTTGAGAACGAGCCCCTTAACCACTTAGACTTAATGCCCACTTTACCACTGTTCCATGGCAACATATATGGTTGAATGTCCTTGAGAACGAGAACTTTAACCACTTAACCTTAATGCTTCCTTTACCACTGTTCCATGGCAACATACATGGTCGAATGTCGTCGAGAACAAGCGCCTTATCCACTTAACCTCAATGCTCATTCTACCACAGTTCCATGGCAACATATATGGTTGAATTTCCTTAAGAACGAGCCCCTTAACCACTTAACCTTAATGCTCACTTTACCACTGTTCCATGGCAACATATATGGTCAAATGTCCTTGAGAACAAGCGCCTTATCCACTTAACCTCAATGCTCATTCTACCACAGTTCCATGGCAACATATATGGTTGAATTTCCTTAAAAACGAGCCCCTTAACCACTTAACCTTAATGCTCACTTTACCACTGTTCCATGGCAATATATATGGTTAAATGTCCTTGAGAACGAGCCCCTTAACCACTTAACCTTAATGCTCATTTTACAATTGTTCCATGGCAACATATATGGTCGAATGTCATTGATAACGAGCCCCTTTACCACTTAACCCTAATGCTCACTTTACCACTGTTCCATGGCAACATATATAGTTGAATGTCCTTGAGAACGATCCCCTTAACCTCTTAACCTTAATGCTCACTATACCGTTGTTCCATGGCAACATGTATGGTTGAATGTGCCTAAGAACGATCCCCTTAATTACTTAACCTTAATGCTCAATTTACCACTGTTCCATGGCAACATATAATGTTGAATGTGCTTAAGAACGAGCACCTAAACCACTTAACCTTAATGCTCATTTTACCACTGTTCAATGGCAACATATATGGTTGAATGTCCTTGAGAACGAGCCACTTAACCACTTAATAATAATGCTCATTTTACCACTGTTCCATTGCAACATATATAGGTGAATATCCTTGAGAACGAGCCCCTTAACCACTTAACCTCAATGCTCACTTTACCACTGTTCCATGGGAACAAATATGGTGGAATGTCCTTGAAAACGAGACACTTAACCACTTAACCTTAATGCTCACTTTACCACTGTTCCATGTCAACATATATGGTTAATATCCTCAAGAACGAGCCCCTTAACCACTTAACCATAATGCTCATTTTACCACTATTCCATGGCAACATATATGGTTGAATGTCCTTGAGAACGAGCCCCTTAAGCACTTAACCTTAATGCTCACTTTACCACTGTTCCATGGCAACATATATGGTTGAATGTCCTTGAAAACGAGCCCTTTAACCACTTAACCTTAATGCTCACTTTACCACTGTTCCATGGCAACATATATGGTTGAATGTCCTTGAGAACGAGCACCCTAACCACTTAACCTTAATGCTCATTTTACCACTGTTCCATGGCAACATATATGGTTTAATGTGCTTGAGAACGAGCGCCTTATCCACTTAACCTCAATGCTCATTCTACCACAGTTCCATGGCAACATATATGGTTGAATTTCCTTAAGAACGAGCCCCTTAACCACTTAACCTTAATGCTCACTTTACCACTGTTCCATGGCAACATATATGGTCGAATTTCCATGAGAACAAGCCCCTTAATAACTTAACCTTAATAGTCACTTTATTACTGTTCCATGGCAATATATATGGTTGAATGTCCTTGAGAACGAGCCCCTTAACCACTTAACCTTATTGCTCACTCTACCACAGTTCCATGGCAACATATATGGTCGAATAACCTTGAAAACGAGCATCTTAACCACTTAACCTTAATGCTCACTTTACCACCGTTCCATGGCAACATATATGGTCAAATGCCCCTGAGAACAAGGGCCTTATCCACTTAACCTCAATGCTCATTCTACCACAGTTCCATGGCAACATATATGGTTGAATTTCCTTAAGAACGAGCCCCTTAACCACTTAACCTTAATGCTCACTTTACCACCGTTCCATGGCAACATATATGGTCAAATGCCCCTGAGAACAAGGGCCTTATCCACTTAACCTCAATGCTCATTCTACCACAGTTCCATGGCAACATATATGGTTGAATTTCCTTAAGAACGAGCCCCTTAACCACTTAACCTTAATGCTCACTTTACCGTTGTTCCATGGCAACATGTATGGTTGAATGTGCCTAAGAACGATCCCCTTAATTACCTTAGCTTAATGCTCAATTTACCACTATTCCATGGCAACATATAATGTTGAATGTGCTTAAGAACGAGCACCTAAACCACTTAACCTTAATGCTCACTTTATTACTGTTCCATATTAACCAATATGGTCGAATGTCCTTGAGAACGAGCATCTTAACCACTTAACCTTAATGCTCACTTTACGACTGTTCCATTGTAACATATATGGTTGAATGTCCTTGAGAACGAGTCCCCTAACCACTTAACCATAATGCTCATTTTACTTCTATTCCGTGGCAATATATATTATTGAATGTCCTTGAGAACGAGGCCCTTAACCACTTAACCTTATTGCTCACTCTACCACAGTTCCATGGCAACATATATGGTCGAATAACCTTGAGAACGAGCATCTTAACCACTTAACCTTAATGCTCACTTTGCCACTGTTCCATGGCAACATATATGGTTGAATGTCCTTGAGAACGAGCCCCTTAACCACTTAACCATAATGCTCACTTTACCACTAATCCATGGCAACATATATGGTTGAATGTCCTTGAGAACGAGTACCTTAACCACTTAACCTTAATGCTCACTTTACCACAGTTCCATGGCAATATATATGGTTGACTTTCCTTGAGAACGAGCCCATTAACCTCTTAACCTTAATGCTCACTTTACCACTGTTCCATGGCAACATATATGGTTGAATGTCCTTGAGAACGAGCCCCTACCACTTAACCTAAATGCTCATTTTACCACTGTTCCATGGCAACAATATGGTTGAATGTCCTTGAGAACAAGCCCCTTAACCACTTAACCTTAATAGTCACTTTATTACTGTTCCATGGCAACATATACGGTCGAATGTACTTGAGAACGAGCACCTTAAACACTTAACATTAATGCTCACTTTACCACTGTTTCATGGCAACATATATGGTTGAATATCCTTGAGAGAGAGCCCCTTAACCACTTAACCTTAATGCTCACTTTACCTCTGATCCTTGGCAACATATATGGTTGAATGTCCTTGAGAACGAGCCCCTTAACCACTTAACCTTAATGCTCACTTTACCACTGTTCCATGGCAACATATATGGTCGAATGTCCTTGAGAACGAGCCGCTTAAGCAATTATCCTTAATGTTCACTTTACCACTGTTCCATGGCAACATATATGGTTGAATGTCCTTGAGAACAAGCCCCTTAACCACTTAACCTTAATGCTCATTTTACCACTGTTCCATGGCAACATATATGGTTGAATGTCCTTGAGAACGAGCACCCTAACCACTTAACCTTAATGCTCACTTTACCACTGTTCCATGGCAACATATATGGTTTAATGTGCTTGAGAACGAGCCTCTTAACCACTTAACCTTAATGCTCATTTTACTACAATTCCAAGGCAATATATATGGTTGAATGTCCTTGAAACGAGTCCCTTAACCACTTAACCTTAATGCTCACTTTGCCACTGTTCCATGGCAACATATATGGTTGAATGTCCTTGAGAACGAGCAACTTAACCACTTAACCATAATGCTCACTTTGCCACTGTTCCATGGCAACATATATATTTGAATGTCGTTGAGAACGAGCCCCTTAACCAATTAACCATAATGCTCACTTTACCACTAATCAATGGCAACATATATGGTTGAATGTCCTTGAGAACGAGCACCTTAACCACTTAACCTTAATGCTCACTTTACCACTGTTCCATGGCAACATATATGGTTGAGTGTCCTTGAGAACGAGCACCTTAACCACTTAACCTTAATGCTCACTTTACCACTGTTCCATGGCAACATATATGGTCGAATGTCCTTGAGAACGAGCATCTTAACCACTTAACCATAATGCTTATTTTATTACTATTCCGTGGCAATATATATGGTTGAATGTCCTTGAGAACGAGCCCCTTAACCACTTAGACTTAATGCCCACTTTACCACCACTGTTCCATGGCAACATATATGGATGAATGTCCTTGAGAACAAGCCCCTTAACCACTTAACCATCATGCTCACTTTACCACTGTTCCATGGCAACATATATGGTCGAATGTCCTTGAGAACGAGCATCTTAACCACTTAACCATAATGCTTATTTTATTACTATTCCGTGGCAATATATATGGTTGAATGTCCTTGAGAACGAGCCCCTTAACCACTTAGACTTAATGCCCACTTTACCACTGTTCCATGGCAACATATATTCTCGAATGTCCTTGAGAACGAGAACTTTAACCACTTAACCTTAATGCTTCCTTTACCACTGTTCCATGGCAACATACATGGTCGAATGTCGTCGAGAACAAGCGCCTTATCCACTTAACCTCAATGCTCATTCTACCACAGTTCCATGGCAACATATATGGTTGAATTTCCTTAAGAACGAGCCCCTTAACCACTTAAACTTAATGCTCACTTTACCACTGTTCCATGGCAACATATATGGTCAAATGTCCTTGAGAACAAGCGCCTTATCCACTTAACCTCAATGCTCATTCTACCACAGTTCCATGGCAACATATATGGTTGAATTTCCTTAAAAACGAGCCCCTTAACCACTTAACCTTAATGCTCACTTTACCACTGTTCCATGGCAATATATATGGTTAAATGTCCTTGAGAACGAGCCCCTTAACCACTTAACCTTAATGCTCATTTTACAATTGTTCCATGGCAACATATATGGTCGAATGTCATTGAGATCGAGCCCCTTTACCACTTAACCCTAATGCTCACTTTACCACTGTTCCATGGCAACATATATAGTTGAATGTCCTTGAGAACGATCCCCTTAACCTCTTAACCTTAATGCTCACTATACCGTTGTTCCATGGCAACATGTATGGTTGAATGTGCCTAAGAACGATCCCCTTAATTACTTAACCTTAATGCTCAATTTACCACTGTTCCATGGCAACATATAATGTTGAATGTGCTTAAGAACGAGCACCTAAACCACTTAACCTTAATGCTCATTTTACCACTGTTCAATGGCAACATATATGGTTGAATGTCCTTGAGAACGAGCCACTTAACCACTTAATAATAATGCTCATTTTACCACTGTTCCATTGCAACATATATAGGTGAATATCCTTGAGAACGAGCCCCTTAACCACTTAACCTCAATGCTCACTTTACCACTGTTCCATGGGAACAAATATGGTGGAATGTCCTTGAAAACGAGACACTTAACCACTTAACCTTAATGCTCACTTTACCACTGTTCCATGTCAACATATATGGTTAATATCCTCAAGAACGAGCCCCTTAACCACTTAACCATAATGCTCATTTAATTACTATTCCATGGCAACATATATGGTTGAATGTCCTTGAGAACGAGCCCCTTAAGCACTTAACCTTAATGCTCACTTTACCACTGTTCCATGGCAACATATATGGTTGAATGTCCTTGAAAACGAGCCCTTTAACAACTTAACCTTAATGCTCACTTTACCACTGTTCCATGGCAACATATATGGTTGAATGTCCTTGAGAACGAGCACCCTAACCACTTAACCTTAATGCTCATTTTACCACTGTTCCATGGCAACATATATGGTTTAATGTGCTTGAGAACGAGCGCCTTATCCACTTAACCTCAATGCTCATTCTACCACAGTTCCATGGCAACATATATGGTTGAATTTCCTTAAGAACGAGCCCCTTAAACACTTAACCTTAATGCTCACTTTACCACTGTTCCATGGCAACATATATGGTCGAATGTCCATGAGAACAAGCCCCTTAATAACTTAACCTTAATAGTCACTTTATTACTGTTCCATGGCAATATATATGGTTGAATGTCCTTGAGAACGAGCCCCTTAACCACTTAACCTTATTGCTCACTCTACCACAGTTCCATGGCAACATATATGGTCGAATAACCTTGAAAACGAGCATCTTAACCACTTAACCTTAATGCTCACTTTGCCACTGTTCCATGGCAACATATATGGTTGAATGTCCTTGAGAACGAGCCCCTTAACCACTTAACCATAATGCTCACTTTACCACTAATCCATGGCAACATATATGGTTGAATGTCCTTGAGAACGAGCACCTTAACCACTAAACTTTAATGCTCACTTTACCACTGTTCCATGGCAACATATATGGTCGAATGTCCTTGAGAACGAGCACCTTAACCACTTAACCTTAATGCTCACTTGACCTGTGTTCCAAGGCAACATATATATGGTCAAATGTCCTTGAGAACAAGCACATTATCCACTTAACCTTATTGCTCACTCTACCACAGTTCCATGGCAACATATATGGTTGACTTTCCTTGAGAACGAGCCCCTTAACCACTTAACCTTAATGCTCACTTTACCACTGTTCCATGGCAACATATATAGTTGAATGTCCTTGAGAACGAGCACCTTAACCACTTAACCTTAATGCTCAATTTACCACTGTTCCATGGCAACATATATGGTTGAATGTCCTTGAGAACGAGCACCTTAACCACTTAACCTTAATAGTCACTTTATTACTGTTCCATGGCAACATATACGGTCGAATGTACTTGAGAACGAGCACCTTAAACACTTAACATTAATGCTCACTTTACCACTGTTTCATGGCAACATATATGGTCGAATGTCCTTGAGAGAGAGCCCCTTAACCACTTAACCTTAATGCTCACTTTACCACTGATCCATGGCGACATATATGGTTGAATGTCCTTGAGAACGAGCCCCTTAACCACTTAACCTTAATGCTCACTTTACCACTGTTCCATGGCAACATATATGGTCGAATGTCCTTGAGAACGAGCCGCTTAAGCAATTATCCTTAATGTTCACTTTACCACTGTTCCATGGCAACATATATGGTTGAATGTCCTTGAGAACAAGCCCCTTAACCACTTAACCTTAATGCTCACTTTACCACTGTTCCATGGCAACATATATGGTCGAATGTCATTGAGATCGAGCCCCTTTACCACTTAACCCTAATGCTCACTTTACCACTGTTCCATGGCAACATATATAGTTGAATGTCCTTGAGAACGATCCCCTTAACCTCTTAACCTTAATGCTCACTATACCGTTGTTCCATGGCAACATGTATGGTTGAATGTGCCTAAGAACGATCCCCTTAATTACTTAACCTTAATGCTCAATTTACCACTGTTCCATGGCAACATATAATGTTGAATGTGCTTAAGAACGAGCACCTAAACCACTTAACCTTAATGCTCATTTTACCACTGTTCAATGGCAACATATATGGTTGAATGTCCTTGAGAACGAGCCACTTAACCACTTAATAATAATGCTCATTTTACCACTGTTCCATTGCAACATATATAGGTGAATATCCTTGAGAACGAGCCCCTTAACCACTTAACCTCAATGCTCACTTTACCACTGTTCCATGGGAACAAATATGGTGGAATGTCCTTGAAAACGAGACACTTAACCACTTAACCTTAATGCTCACTTTACCACTGTTCCATGTCAACATATATGGTTAATATCCTCAAGAACGAGCCCCTTAACCACTTAACCATAATGCTCATTTTACCACTATTCCATGGCAACATATATGGTTGAATGTCCTTGAGAACGAGCCCCTTAAGCACTTAACCTTAATGCTCAC